>CAUYQU010018732.1:0-23246 GCA_963574635.1 Cheracebus regulus
AATGAAGAATCTACATCAACTAATGGGCAAAACAGCCAGTTAGCATTACCAGAAGCTCTGATTTTCGTCTCTGATAAACCAGACTTTAAAACAACAAAGAACACAAGAAACAAAGAGGGACATTACATGGTGGTGAAGGGAACAACCAGTGTCAGCCATTCCAAAAACATACCAAAAAGATAAAGAGCATCACCATAGTGAAGAATCTACATCAACTAATCGGCAAAACAGCCAGCTAGCATTAAATGGCAGTATGAAACTCACATATATCAATATTAATCCTAAATTTAAATGGACTAAATGCCTCAATCAAAAGACATAGACAGGCAAATTGGATAAAAAGCTAAAACCCATCGGTATACTGTATCTAGACCCGTCTCAGATGCAAGGATACACAAACACTCAAAACAGAGGGATGAAGGAAGATTTACCAACCAAATGGAGAGCAAAAAAAAAGAAAAAAAAAAAACAGAAGCTGCAATTTTCGTCTGTAATAAAACAGACTTTAAAGCAATAAAGACCATAAGAAACAAAGAAGGAAATTATATAATGGTAAAAGGATCAATGCAACAAGTACAGCTAATTTTCCTAAATATATACACACCCAATACAGGAGCACCCAGATACATAAGGCAAGTTCTTACTGACTTACAAAGAGACTTAGACTCCCACACATTAATAGTCGGAGACTTTAACACTACACTGTCAATATTAGAAAGATCAACAAGATAGAAAATTAAGAAGGATATCCAGGACTTGAACTCACACCTGGAACAAGTAAACTTAACAAATATTTACAGAACTCTCCACCCTAAATCCACAAAACATACATTTTTCTCAGTATCACATTACACCTATTTTAGAAGTTACCACATAATTGGAAGTAAATCACTCCTCAGCAATTGCATAGCATTTCACAGGTTTAAATAAAATATTGGTTGGCTGCTTGTTTGTTATTTTCATCCCTTATTCCTTCCCATCTCCATTGTTAAACACAATTATTGGCATAAAAGAGGTTTTTAATACCCATTTTTAGACTGCATTCTAGCCTGGGCAATAGAACAAGAATCCCATTCTCTCTCCCTCTTTCTCTTCCTCTTTCTTTCTCTCTTTCATTCTTTTTTTTTTTCTTTCTTTTGCTCTTTCTTTCATCTTCTCTCTTTTTCTTTCTTTCAAAAAAAAAAGATCAATGTTTAAAGATGTCAATCTCTTTTTAAAATTTGATCATTCTTGTGACTACAAGTGACATCTCTTTGTGGTTTTAATTTACATTTCTCTGCTGACTAATGTTGAGAACATTTTCATGAGACTATTGTCATTCTATCTCTATCAACATTGGAGTTTCTTGTCATTGATAAACAAGACAAGTTAAGATTAGTGGAAGATACTAATTTTGTCATGAGTTTGAACTTGTTCAGATCATGTATACACATGATAGAAAACCATCTCAATATTAAAATTCTATCTTTTCTAGAGGTTCAAATACATATACTTTGTCAAATGTGAGAATTAACTTTAAAAACATCACAGAATAATTTCACTAGAAGTTATTTAGAATTATGTTGTTTATGAGGCTTATTTATCTATAGAAAAAATATCTGTGAACTTTAACTGATAATCTACTCTTGTCATAAATGACTGATTCTATTAACTATTGAAAGAAAAATGAGTAAAATGGGGAAAGAAGAAAAATAGTATGCAATTCCTTCATGGATTAAAAAATACAATTAAGAAAAAATTAAAAATCTTTTAGAACATAGTGCTCTTATTTTATTTTATTCTATTGCCTTTTCAGTCCCGTGGTACATGCTCAGGACGTGTAGGTTTGTTAGGTGGGTAAATATATGCTATGGTGATTTACTGCACCTATCAACCCATCACCAAAGTATAAAGCCCCACATAAATTACCTATTTTTCCTGACGCTCTCTCTCCCCACACCACACCCCCACAAAAAGCCCCAGTATGTGTTGTTCCCATTTCTGTGTTCATGTGAAAAACAGAATGCTCTTTTGAAATAAGACAAGAATAAAAGGAAATAAAGAAGAAATGAAACTTTGACTTTTGTTTACTCAAAGTTATTTTATTACCATTACTGAGTCCCATTTTCATCATTTGGAAAAGGATTTTAATCCTTGTTCCTTACTTCACATAGATACGGAATCAAATCAGGGGCCTGAGAGATTCCTCTAGAATTCCTTCTTGCTGACTATCTGTGATGAGAAATACAAAATATTTAACACAGAGCTATTCAGTTATTGATGAAAAGGAAAGACCCATCATATAATCCCCATGGCACTGAACCAGATTCTACTTTATTGATTCAATATTTCATAGAATCAGTCGTTTATAGGACCTGTTAAAAATGATTTCTATTTGAATGATAAATTTTATTTGGCCACTTAAAATTTTTGGAAATAGAGGAGGAAAACATTCTGCTAAAATAAAATTTTGTCCACTTATTTTTTAAACCTAGAGTTTAATTCACTTGACGGGAGTGAGTTGAGTAGTAGTTAAAACACAGTCACAGAAAATAAACAGGCAGGTACCTACCAATCAATCCTTGCTTCAAATGACTCTGAGTAACCAATTATTATACTTTCTCTTGGTCATACATTTCACTCTTCCTTCTATGTCTCCCTGGCTTTTTGGTAAATACAAACCTTGCTTTTCAGTAACAAGTAAATACAAAACATCAAGTGAGTTCCAAGTCCTACAATATATATTATCACAGTGTTTCCTTACAAAATTAATCTTATCTATTTTGTTGCTCATATTAAAAAATAAACAATGTGTTTTTGGTAGATCTCTCCTATTTGTCTTATAAATAAGCATCTAAATTTGAATAGAGTTGGTTTAAAGCAAGAAAATATTTGATACATAGCTCATCTGAACTGGCTTCTATAACAGAATGCATAGGACCATGTTGACTGATGAGGAACTGAGTATTAAAAAAAAAAATTTCCATCAATTTTTCTAGAATATTTCCAGTCATCCAAACCTGACTTTCAGTCTAACCACTTGCTTGAAAGTGCCAACATATACAGTGACAGTTTAACCACACATTTCCTAAACTCCATTTAAGAAAATATACTGCAATTTTCAGAAATCATAATATGTGACAAATAATTATTCCATAGCTGTAATCTTTTCAACAAAGTGTGAGATAAAAAATGAAACAATTAGTTGTCTCAAGAGGTTTGCAATAACTGAAATGCTTCTTCTTCCTTGGAGTGATCCTACAAAGTAAATATGGTACTTGATCAAGAATTTTGGTCCCTTCCCAAAAAAATGCAACTGGTCTTCATAGAGTATATAAAATACTTGGTCATATGTTTCACCCCCTTAAATATCAAAATTAATAATAGTACACTCAGCTGTCATTATATTCCAAAAGGGTGAAAACTATTAGATTATGTGGCCGTTAATAAAATGACAAATGTTTGAACTAATACTAAGATTTTTCCCCATAAAAGCACATTTTATTAGAAAATAATAGGATTACAATCTTGCAAAAAATTCCTTAGGCAGTTTGATTAATTAAACATCCTCATCCAAACCTCCTTTAACACATCAGGTGTCACTGTGGGACTTTATGTAGTTGGTTGTCTTATATGGTTTCCTTGAAAATGAAGACATAGAAAATCTTACAAGTTCTTCTAAACCTCAGTAATTGCAGAAAAAGTAGTTTTACATAATTTAGAATCCACTGTAGCAGATGACTCAGGGACACTAGAAATTTACATTTTTCTTGCTGACAGTAGTCTAGTAACAGGGTCTGAAAAAACTATTTCAGCACTACAGATTTGGTGACATAAACCCATTCAGTGTATCAGTCAGGGTTTGATGAGAGAAGGAGAACCACTCTGAATAATACAAAATAAGGGACATTTTGCCGGATTTGAATTGACACAATTATGAGAGCAGGTTCAGGAGTCTATGGAGGTTTGCCGGTTTGGGGTCTGAAGTCAGCAGGCCCAGCTGTTGTAAAGGAAGATTAATTTGAATAAGGAGAGAGCCAGTACAAACTTAGAACCCATAAGCATAAGTGGTCCCTGATCTCTTCCAATCTTCTTGCTGCAGGAAACCTGCAGGATAAACTAACATCCTTTGACACAGAACTTTACACAGCTGGCCCATGGTTGGAAAAAGCTAAAGAGCTGATGGGTACTGAAGGAGCTACAATAATCACTTACTTCCTGCACCAAGAAGATGAGCCAGCTATCTGTGAAAAAGTGAGCAAGCTGTAATACTTCCTTGTCATATACTGATTTTCAGAGTGTTTTTTTTAAAACAAAACAAAACAAAACAAAACAAAACTATACTTTACTTCGCCTTACTAGTCTCATGCAAATTTCTTTTGTTGCCACCTCTAACATAGACCTACACAAGGAGGGGAATTTCAGGAAATGTAGTTCCAGCTTAACTAAATTGATGCAGTACAAAGACATGGTAATTTGGGTACAAAATTAATCTCAATAAAGGATCTCTAAAAATACTTTTGATTGAAATAAATTTTAAATAAAATATAGTTGAAACTTTCAGTGACAACAGAAAAAGGTTTTGTGTGTGTGTGTTTTGTTTTGGTAGTACTCTTCCTAGAAATTACTTTTGAGTACAAAATTTTGTGCCTCAAGGCCATTTTATATTTGCACCTTAGTGGCATCATTGAAATGTGTTACTGTGTCTGGAGGTCTTAGAAAGTTTCAACAGAAGAACTTGTTTAGTCATGTTCCTTGATAACTGAAAAGTGTTAAGTATTTTCAGAAGTATCAGAAATGGTTACTGTTGACAAGCCTGGACAGTCAAACTTTTAATGATTCAGTCTTTAAAACAATATTGATTGAACACCAATCCTAATGCAAGCATTACATAAAAGAAGATTATTAAAACACTGCACTGTCCTCAAGATGCTTAAGGTCTATGATGGGAAACAGAAAGATTAAATAAAAGATTACAGTTGATATTGTGGACACTATGTAGTGTGTACACAAGATTCAAGAGGAAAACCAAAGAGGGACACTTCATCTTGACTTAGTGGTGAAAAATGCTTTAAGACAGAACAGTTTCAGAGATCCCTAGTGATTTGTGAAAGAATTTGTCTTTGTTATTCAGATGTTTGCTTTTTATTGAGCTAGGCAACATGAAAGAAGCAGATTTAAGGACATAGCTGAGCTCGGATTCATACACACCCAGTTCAAGTGACCATGGCACATTCAAATAGTGTTTTCTAGAGACAGCTGAATGCATACAGGTTTCATCCTCAGGAGAGTGATGCCAGCTGAAGTTAAATAACTGGGAGTCATTTGAGAGGTGCTCTATAGGCTTAAAATTAGGGATTTTTTTTGTGGCATACTTTTTGAAACATCCTCCATTCATACACTACCTTTGGCATTTCCACAAGGGACCAGCACCAATCAGGATAGCCCAGGAAAAACCTATTCTGAATTTCATTTCTGATTAGCCTACTTAGATGAAAAAATACAGTATTTTGAAGCTAGTAAACATCTTTACAAAACAGCATGCTCTATGCCTTGTGCTGGACTATTATCTGAATTTGTCACTATCATCTTGCTTTTCGATGAGAATTTTTCCAGTTCCAGGATTTCAGGCCATCTGACAGACAGGCACATATCAGACTCAAATTTGCTTCCCAGTTTAAAAGATGTTCTTCAAGGCCGTGCAAGCTTTACAGTCTAATACCTATCAAAGAAAATAGCAGTCAGATTTAAAGGTACATTTTAGCAAACCTCTGCAAAAATTATGACTACACTCTCTCTCACTACTATACAGTTTTCCTACGATATTCCGTATCTCACAAACACCTTTTTGTTGTCTCTCACTGATGCTTTTTCTACTACAACCTATTTACCCCTTTGTTTTACTAATAGTCCAGTAATTGGAAAAACTGGGTATCACCCAGAGGAACCTCCAGCACATTCTCCTGTAAATCAAAGACTGATGCCAGAATCCCAGATAGGCTAGGCCAGGCTCACCTTCTGTGTCAGACATGTGAACAGGGCATATTGTCTGATTTACTCTTGGCACTCACTGAATATCATTTTTGGAATTTGAAGGACCATTACTTGGGAGGCTTTAAGAGTAGGAAATGTCATCAATCCTTTTGCCTTCAAGGTCCAATTTCTCCCTTCAAAATTTCCATCCACTATTCTCTAAAACACCTTACCCTCTAACACTTCTTTTTATACTTCAGCGAATCATCTCAACCATGAAGAATTAAACAGTAGTTTTTGTTACAAAGGAAGTTTTGGGTTCTCAATAGCAATGTGCCTACAATGGTTCTGAGAAACCATCTCCCTCACCTCCAGAATGTGCCTAAGTGTCATCGTGAAAGTTTAAGAGCACACACTTTGTGGCAGGGCAGGCCTGCAACTGCCCCTCATGACTATAACTATAAAACTATAACAACTATAACTATACTTGGGTAAATCACTCAACTTCATAGTGCTTTAGTTCTCTCATAAGTAAAATGGAGCATGTAATGGTCATTGTGGCTGGCTCCCACACATCATTCCACTTTCAAGGATTCTTCTAAGATAATCATTATATCCAGGCCCCTTGCCTGTGATTGCTTCATAAATGAGCAGGCTCAAGCTACTTGGGGTCAACAAATTATAAAACAGAGACCAATTCTGTTAGATGTACAAGGAATTGTGATGCCCCATTGTTGGCCGCAGATATCCCCTCCCCAAGAGGATGATGAGCATCAGCATAATGACAACGTTGTAGAGGGAGGATGGAAAGACAGAAAGGTACTTGATGATGCTATTAAGAAACTGAGAAGCCTGAAGCCTGCTCTGTCTCTACACTTCTGGTTATATATATTCAGTGTGAATTTCAGCGTGCCTTACTTGACAATCAAAAGCTCAGTAATAAAGGAAAAATAATAGACCTACCTTATGGAGATTTTGTAGCAATTAAAGGAAATAATGCATGTAAAAAGTATTTGGCTGTATATAGTATAGAAGCTTACAGCAAGTTCTCAACTAAACATGCCTGCTGTTATTTCAACAAAGAAGCCCAGGAAAATGCCAACTTCACTCTAATTCTGGGAGGGAACTTAAGAGGAGTAATGTGTAAGCCATCTCTGATCTCTTAACCCCTCTCTTTTCAGCTGTACTGAGACTTTTAGATGTACCCTCAGACCTCACATTTTAATTCTTAATCTTTTTCCTCTTTTCTAATATCCCTTGGTTTTCACTAGTTCTTTTCTTCTTCTAGAGTTTTTATGGTATCAAATGTCTTGAAAAGAACATGAAATAGAGTAAACAGTGAAGAAATAAATCAGTGTTTTTTTCCTTTTGCTTTATGTTTTCAAAAAATTACAAAGTGATTTTCTCTTTCAGGAGATGCAGACAGGGCTGTGGCTCATGGATTCTCTGTTCCCTTGTGCCAAGAAAGTATGACAGCCTTTGTGCTTCAAGACTAGGAAAAATCATTTGCTAGGTACTACACAATAACTGCAAGGCAGGCTTTGATTTTGAAAATCTTGGGTAAACCAAAACTTAAAGGTGGATATTCTGGGGTAAAAGGGCTGTCCCCTGGGCAATCAAGAAGAGAGGAGTAGTTTGACCACAAGGAGGGGTAAATTGCATTTCTTTTGCCTGAATGATACCAACCAGTCAATGGTCCCAGGAGTTTTGTGGATCTGTTGTTTTGTCACTGGCAGAGAATCCATTCCTTCATTAAGAGCTCTTTGATTAGCAAATGTCATGGCTTTGGGAGCTGCGATGAGGTCCTGAAGGATGAGCCTGCCATGACTCCAGAAGTCACTTTGCCTGCCTTTATGAAAATCCTATAAGCCAAAACAATGAGCGATTCAACAGCAACTAATAAGAACTATCATCAGAGACTTCTCCACCATTCTCCAGAACCACATAAGCCCTGGAAGTCCTGTTGTTTCACTAGGAAGGACACAGGAGTTATAAAATATTAACCTGTTCTTCAACCTTAGCCATTGGAGGTTAGCATTAGATATGACACGTTTTAGAAATATTTTTTTAAAACTTACATTTTATGTACCTGAAATGGCAAAGGAAAATTCCTGCCTGTTTCAAATACCTCAGGTCGATGGCTTGTCTGATCACCTAAAGTTATCTGTTAACTCTCTCTTTTGATGCCCCTAAGCCAGGACTGTCCATTCCTAGACAACTCTGAACATTACTGTTATTGAGTTTTTCTTTTTATGAACTTCACTCGCTATAGTTAATCCCTGAATATTAAAATTATCAAAAGGAAAATCTTGATTTTTCTTCCCTTTTCCTGTTTTTATTTCTCTTTCAGCGTGTGAACTAAAGTTTACGGTCACATATTAGAAAGATAAGCCTATGTCTCTGCACATGTTAGGTAGTAAAACAGTCATTACACTATTAGTAACACAGCCTATCCAGAACATCTATCTGACAAAGTATTTGAAGAGAAAACACTTAGTGAAAGCTTTGAGAACAAAATGCATTTCAACTAAGGCAAATGTGGTGTGCAATGCATCAAAATATGGAGATTAAAGCACATATCAACTTTTTCTATCACAAAACTGTCCTACATGTCATTTTAAGAAACTGGCCTATGAAGCATGTGCTTTGATCATTTATAATAGATTCTTTCTGACTTGTTGTCAACGTGAAAATTAAAATGCCTAGTTGAGAAAGCACAACAGAAATTTTGGTAAAGAAAGATTAATCATTTGTTCCAAATAATAAAGACATCATCCGTAGTTTAAATCGACCTAATTTTATTGGAAACATCTGTTTTATTTTCAAAAATCACATGTCATATCTAATTTTTAAATTAAGGTGACCATGTATTTAATATCCATGATGTTCCTTCATCTATAGATTTGGAGGCTGACTTCAATACATCAATGTAGTACATTTTGTAGCAATGTTAAATCACAAGAGAAAGATTCATTCTTAAAAAACTAAATTTTTCACATATTTAATTATATTGTTAAAAAGATAATTACATCCTTTGTCTTCTAACAAGTTAAAAAATGAAGAAAACAAGATCAACAAACAGATAGTCATTAAGAATTGTTCTTCATTGACAATAAACCTCAAACACCTTCAAAGAAGAATTAGCTTCTAATATAGTTATTTAAAGAAATTACCCTACAAAGGAAAAAAAATCAAGAGCATAACTCTAAATATTTGCTTGTAATAATTAAAAGGTGAAATACAAGTTAGTTAATATCATCATTTATATCAAGGATGCAGAATTTTCTTCATTTCCACTGCTTATATAAGATACAATATAGGCATGTGATAAGCATATTTTTTCAAAAGACTATATGCCACAATTATTATGCATATTACCTATCAAAACTTTTATGTGTCACAATTTTAGCCTAGCACAAATGATTCTTGTCACAGTCCAAGCCTAGCACACGTGAATCATGAGTGATATAGGCCAAAAAAATTCCTAATATAAGTATGTGAACATAAAGCATGGAGAAATGACAGAGATATAGGTAGTTGTCAGTTTAAATAAGAACAAAAAATGACAACACACAAACACTGTGGAACATAACCAACTTTATCATCTTCCTTGCCCTGAACTAGATAGAACATCTTACTTTTTTTGTTTTTCTTTTGAGACAGAGTCTCACTCTGTCACCAGGCAGAGTGCAGTGGCACCGTCTTGGCTCACTGTAATCTCCACCTCCTGGGTTCAAGCATTCCCCACCTCAGCCTCCTGACTAGCTGGGATTATAGGTGCGAATCACCACACCCAGCTAATTTTTGTGTTTTTAGTAGAGACAGGGTTTCACTTCATTGGCCAGGATGGTCTCAATCTCTTGACCTCGTGATCTGCCTGCCGCAGCCTCCCAAAGTGTTGGGATTATAGGTGTGAGCTACCATGCCTAGTCGAACATCTTACATTTTATATCTTTACCACATCCCTTACTATGTGATCTGTCAATTACCACTAATTGTGTTTCTTTGAATAGGTTTATATTGGACATTGAACCTAATGCAGTTAATATATCTAATGAACACCTTTCCTGGATTTAAAAACATTAAAGAAGATTTTTTTATATAGAGAGAGAGCGCCATTTTTCAAACTGTGCTGTCCAAAATACCACCTCTAGAGATGTTAAGGTGTTCCATGTTTAAAAGGGTTTGCAGTCAAGAGGTTTGAGAAACTCTGTAAACTGTGTGTAATTCCTTAGAAAGTCATATTCTAACATTTTTAAAAGACCCAACAGAGATGAAAAATTTAACAAATAAAATGAAAAATGCACTGGATGAAATTAACAACAGATTAGACATTGCAAAAGAAAAGATTAATGAATTGGAAATTATATCCATAGAAACTATTCAAAATGAAGTACTAGGAGAGAAAAAGAGGCTGAAGAAAAATGAAAAGATTATTAGGCCCAATAAGACCAAAGCAAGCATTCTAATGTCTGTATAATTTGAATCTGAGAAGAAATAGCAGTAGCGAGGGAGGCAATGACAAAAATATTTAAAGAAAAATAATCCAAATCTGTTGAAAACCATAAATTCACAGATCCAAGCAGATCAATTAACATCAATCAAATAAACCCCCAAAAATTCATGCCCAAACATATCATCATCAACTTGCTGAAAGTTAGTGATGAAAAAAAAAAATTAACAGCAACCAAAGAAAAGGGACATTACTTACAGAGGAACAAACATAAGAATTACAGCAGACTTCTTGTTAAAAACTATGCATGTCAAAAGAAAATGAGGATGCCACTTTAAGCTATGATACAGAAATAGGATTGGATTTATTCTACTGCCTTAAACAACTAAAAACAAACAAATACATAGAACAATGGTTTTCTGACACTGGACAACAAGCAGCACAGGATAGTGATTCTTGAGAACAGGAAAACAAATTAGGTGAGCCCTACAATTGCTCTAGCTTACTGCCTAGAAAGAATTTACAAGCTTCAGTTCAGGGAAGAACAGAGCCTGGCTGTCTCCCTAAGTTATGAAGATAGAGTTCAGAGTTCTGGAAGAGTATTTTATCAAAAATTTCTGATAGTTTTTAAAGAAGACTTTATAATCAATTATCTAATTCATCACTATTTGAGGTTCCACAAATGAAGTTTATAATGAATTTTAGGTCATTTATAAATATGCCTGATCATTATCATCATTATCTGAAGGAAATATGGCATTACAGTTCAAAGATTTAGCTTTGATTCATTCAACGCTGTGTTCTTTTTCAATAATGTCTTTGATATTCTTTGGATTTTCATATAAATTTAGAATAAGCTTGTTAACTTCCCATAAGAAATAGTTCACAGTTGCAAATTGAATAGCTTTTATCAGTCTTCTTTCTGCCATTTGAATTTCTGTGCCCAAGAGTCCTTTTGAGACTTGGAGAATCTCAGTAACTGTTTAATTAATCTCAGCATTATTTATTTATAACTTGTTGACTCTCTGAAAAACTTTCTGCATTTCCTATGCCTCTGATCTGAGTCCATGCAATGTCTTAAGAGCCATATGCACAGTTCTCCTAGATATGCTTCTCTCTATGTTCAGCATGGCAGCCTATAGTGAAACAATGCCCTTCAGAGTCTCAGGAAGTTTTTCTTTCTTGAAACTAAGGTTGGGTGGAGTCTACTTGACATTGCCTTAAATTTTAAGTATTTTAAGTCTTAAGAAAGTCATAGCCACACACTTGATTTGATTTGTGTCTCAGGAAGAATTTCACTTTGAAAATCTTTTCAGAATGGAGGGAGTAAAAATGAGAAATAGTTTTATTTTCCAACTCAGCAATTTCTAGTCCCTCTATATAGTACTCTTACATTTTTCTTTAAAAAAAAAATTGAATCTTTCTTTTTTGTAACTATCTTCCAAATCTTTTTAATTGAAAGAAGCCAATTGACACTTTTAGCACTCTACCTGCAAATCATCTTACCAAGATCCAAAAGTATATTAAGTATATTTTCTTTCTTCCAAGTTTAGTAGGCAATAGTTTTCCAGTTGTTTCATTACTACATAACATGGGTCGCCATTTTTTCAACCTTCAATAAAATAATTTTTCTCAACATTTTTCTAGTTTTGCTAGCAGTTTTCTTGCCATTTTTATAGCCTAACAATTTCTTGCCATTATTCTGCCTCTGCTAACAGTTGGCTCTCTGACTATATCGAGTTACTTTGGGGTCTTTAAAGTGCTAAGGTGTCCTGATCAAAGTTTTAGCCTTTCATTATACTTGGCCATTTGATGGTTGATACACTTGCATATACTTTCTTACTTCCCCACATATCCGTAGAATGATCCCCACCTTTTGGTAAATTTACCATATAATTTATTGCCCCAACCAAGACACTTTTGAAAGTGATAGTGAACACTATTAATAATTATTCTCAGGTAGCAGGCAAACAGTGACTTTTCAGGGCAGAAAGAGATGTATGTGTACCACATTTTTAAGTAACCTGAGTATTTCTCTCCTAAGCAAGCAAGAATTACAAATAGCTGTAAAGATTATTATAAACATACTGATAAAATTTTCTCCTTGAATAAATGGTCTTGATAACTGGATATACTTCAGAAATAGTTAAATTTTGAAAAATATTTTTAGCTCTGAATCTTCAATATCTGATTGTAGATTCAGTTAGAGTTTCCATACATTTAAAGAAAATCTTGTATAATCCCAGGCCTTAACACTTTTTTAAGAGTTTTGGTTTTAAGTATTTAGGTAAATGAAGTTGTCACCATTTTTACACATTATGTTTAATTATGAGAGAATCAACAGATGATAATAAAATATTTATAAACAAATTAAGCTCAATGAATGTTAGTAATTAGAAAATAATGCATTATTTAGTATATTAAGATATACTTAAGAAAATTTATTTTACAATTTTATCAACTGGGCTGACTTCCTACAGGAAATCTGAAAATGTGAGAGTAGAGATAACACCATGTAGTAGTAAAGACAGAATTCAATCCAAGATTCATTCTATCCACATTCAAATGCCCCAGCAGAACATGAGAATTTTCTTTGTTGGCACTGCAAACCAGCAGAGTGGATTCTTTTCTCCCAGTTCCTCAGTCTGTATGCTGGGTGCAATGAAAGCATGGTAATTTTCCAGAATCTCCAGAAGCTATGGTGATTATGGATGGTCTTATAACCTAGTGGAAATAGCCCTAAGATTGCTAAATGCATAACTTACATGGAATTTGTCCATGTTTCCCTGTATTATACTATGCTATTTGATTCCATAGTTGACTGTGGTGTAAGAAAATCTGTCTGTATGATTTACATAATATTTCTTGGTACTGGTAGATAAGTGTCTTGGCTATTTTACCTGCTACTTGAAGTAATTTTGTCTAACAAAACAAAAGGTTTTTTTCTTCCCCAAACCAGAATTTGTGGTCTCTAAATATGCTATTCACAGAGATTAAATGCTATACTAGAAAATGACCCAGATGCTGGAGAAAATTAGTAGAGAAGAAGTTAAATTTAGATCCAAGTTTTATTATCTGAGATTCAGAATTACTCTTTCAGAGTGGTATAAAATTAAGCCACTGGATACTAAAGCATCGTCTGTCTGTAAAAGTATAATTTATATCTAGAATCCTTTGAATTTCATCATTTGGTATTTATTTAATATTTCCATGAAATGTGTGGGCAACATGCTTCAACCTGGAAATGGCATTGGAAAAATACTGACATGAATATATCAACCACTTAACTACTTGTGGAAAACTTATCCCCATGACCAAGTCATATATAAAATATCATGTCTTAGGTAAAGCAAGGGGCATGGGAAACTATTTTTAAAGTTTTCTCCTCTAGAAATGATGATCTTAGACTTAATGATCTCAAAGTTGTCTTCTATGCTTTAAATTCCAAATTATGATGCACAGGTTAACAAACTTTCTAAAAATATAGAATTAAAATCAAACATATTTTTTACCTCTGCAAAGTGGAAGTTCATATTTTCTTTAGACTTTTCCCTGGAAATGTATTACAAATGCAGTACATGCATGTGAATACACTTAGCTATTAAGAAATGTAATTATTTCTCATAATTTTTTCCTTTAGAAATTCATTTTCTTTTTCCAGTCAATAGTGAAGAATTTATGTGGGAGAGGCTGTGGCTCTGGGGTGTATCTGTCATATAATTTGGATGAAATGGATGTTCCAGACAGA
This sequence comes from Cheracebus regulus, assembly GCA_963574635.1. Classification (NCBI taxonomy): domain Eukaryota; kingdom Metazoa; phylum Chordata; class Mammalia; order Primates; family Pitheciidae; genus Cheracebus; species Cheracebus regulus. The sequence goes on from CAUYQU010018732.1 coordinate 14,154, forward strand.
TAGGCAGATATGTGTCCATCTGACTTACCTCCAAAGGCATAAAGAACTTGGGAGCTCTTTCACTGGAGGAATTTCATATTGCTGGTTTACTCAGGAGTCAGTTTGGGCCTATATGGATTCACTGCTCCGGTCTGAATGTCTCTCCCAAAGTTCTGTGCTGGGAACTTAATCCTCAATGCAACTGAGAGGTGAAATCTTTAAAAGGTGATTAAGTCATGAGAACTCTACCCTCATGGATGGATTAATGCCATTATCACAGGAATGAGACAGATGTTGAGGGAGTGAGTTCCTGATGAAAGGATGAGTTCAGCCCCCTTCCTCTCTCATGTGGGAACTCTCTTGTCCTCTGCCTTCCTCCATGGGATGATGCAGGTCAAGGCCCTCACTAGATGCCAACCCATTGACCTTGGAACTTGCTGGCCTTCAAAACTGTGAGAAATGAATGTATTTTCTTCTAAATTACCTAGTCTTCAGTATTTCTGTTCTAGCAGCATAAAAACCACTAAGACATCAGGTAAGGTAGAGCTATGTCCCTAGGGTTTGCTTTGTACAAGTTTCAGAATCTCAGGCTTTGCTCTTTGTAGAGCAAGGTTGCAGGAGCAGTCTCCCAGGACTTTAAAGTTCAGGAAGGATTTGATAAGAGTTTCAACTTAAACTCAGATGTTAACATACAGACCAGAGGGCTTTTTCTATATGATAAATATTAAGGTGATAAATTTCAGATTATTGTATATAAACCATAAACATTACTGTAGATCCACAAGCCCAGTGTCAAATGGAAATCAGGGAAGTCTCCATAATAATCATGAATATTCCCTAAATTCCAATTACATATACCTCCTGGCACTTTATATGCATTCTTATGCCCAGAAGAATCCTGAAGTCTAATAAAAGTTCAGAGAGCCAACCTGTCTAACATCACACAGTAATGGATTGTATAGCTATGATTCAAGTCACGGTTTCATTGACTGAAAATACCAGATTTTTCTATTACACTTCACATTCTCTCAGGATATCATGAAAAGGAAACTATGAAGTCATCTAAGAAATCATTTTGCCAAAATCCTCCTTTTACTTGGAACTAATGAAAAGCAAAAGCTTTGCCCAGAGCCTGAGAGAGCAAAACTCAGATCCCAAAATGCTAAACCTTAGGTTAGTACCCTTTTGCTTTATGTGAGATTAATATAAAATTTTAAAATAAATTGAACTTTTCTTGCACAGTAATTATTTTCTAAGCTGCTGTATTCTCCATAGTTGCCTTAACACATGGAAGTTCTGTTTCAAGATTAATAGTTAATACAACAAAATGCAATTAAAATTATTATCACCCTGTGTATGTGCTGTTAGAAACCCACCGTAGGTTATACATACACCATTGGTGATTTTGCCCTTGGGCTGATATGGAGAATGCTTGGATGGTAGGATGACAGTCTTAGAGAAGAATGATACAAAAACCTACTTCTGTAGATAAGGCAGTGAGGCCCAAGGAAGCTAGTCCCACTGCTCAATGTTATGTGGTGAATTAGTGTTTCGGTTTGCACTTTGATCCTCTGATGCACGCTGGTGCTCTTTTCACCACACTGCCTTTCTTTCCTTTATCTAAATTTACTCGATTTTATCTCTGCACAATTAACTCTAAAAAAAAATCCAAACAAAGAATCAGAATTTTTAAAAAGATAAACTATAGAGAAATACAAAAGGTTGATGTACAGGCTATAAATCTCAGTACAAAATGATTTCTAACCCTTGTTTCCCTTAGTGGAGAATTTATCCAGGGAAAAAAAAAAGCCTCATGTTAGAGATATTCATTGAACTTGCTTCTGGCTTTTTGACTTCTTTTTTCAGTTTCCAAAGAACAGCTATTGATATGAACAACTAAATCTCAAGCTCTTTTTTTTTTTAATTTCTACCAGCTGTAGTTAAGGCATATGCCTTTCACATTCTTTTAAAATTCTCTAGTTCATAAAGCAATCTGAAAACATTATTTTAACAAGGGTACCTAACCCTAAACCTTCACAAAGCCTGCATAGCTATAGTACTGCTTATTTTTCAAACACTGCCTATTTTTCTCTTTGCAGATGTCACTTACACTGAGTCATAATGTCTTGCCTTTTGGAAGACATGTCATATTTTTCATTCATAAATCTTGGCATCTTTCTTTATCTAAGTGAAAAGAAATCATAAGTTCTTTGTCTTTCCTGGAGGAAAAGGTCTTTATGAACTTTATTAATAAATGATATTTAATTACTGCCAATAATAATGAGGTACATACTTCATTCATTTATGATTAAGTCCTCTCTGCATCAATAGCATTTATTTTTCTTACAGTGAGCCTCTTAAAAAGGGAAATTGACCACTCCCTCCACATCTTTGAATGTACCTTTGATTTAAAAAGAATTCCACATCTCAGGAAAAGGCACCCACCCTCACCAGCTTCAGTCACACTCTCATCCCAAAAGGCCTTCTAAACCCTTGCCTGACCTGGATACTGAAAAAAATGGTACTTGCCTCCATATTTCCCTTTCTCTCACCTGTCAGTTTCTTCAGACTCTTATTATCTGCAATATGAAATGCTGTGTGCTGATAGATATTGGCACAGCCTGGTTAAAATTCATTTCACATAGTTTGCTCTTACTTCAAAGGAACAAAGGTTTTTGGGGTATTTTGGCTTTTTTTTTTTATTATTTCTAAGAACAGAAAACCAAGTTATCTTTGTGGTGTTAAGCATGAAACTGGGTCTTTGTTTGAAAAGCAACATCTGATGTTTCCCCTTTTTTCAACTCAAACAACTGGGCACTTCTGTATGACATGTCCCCATACCCCTGCCTTGGAATTTTGTTGTTTCAGGCGCTGCTGACAGCTGACAAACTGCTGTGTGAAGGGTAATGCCTACTCTCACAAAATTCCTGAGCCTGCAAAGAAAAGAAAAGCCCTCTGCCTCAAAGAGAGAGAGTACATTTGTGGAGATTCTCTGCTCCTTTCATACAGCAGGAATCTGTCTCAGGATAAGATGGCTCTCTCCATCCCCAAGCAGAGAATTTGTCTGGTACCCACCGCAGCCCCCCTCCCGACCCTCTGTTCATTGGGAGGCGCATATGCACTTCAGATCACTAACTACTTGCACTGCCAAAGTCCCAACACATTTCCAGCCAATTCTACATCATAGGAGTTTAGCCCATAAATAATAATTGAAAATGTGATATTTGAGCAAAACATAAAAATCCACCAAATGTAACAGCCAAATCATTTAACACAATCAAGGTATTTATACTGATTGATTGACACACACACAGGGTTTAAATTAAGCAACCAAAATGAAGACGATAAAATTAATTGTTGCTTAGGGTAGAAGACTCGGCACAGAGTTTTGCTGCCTGCCTTTGTCAGTGCACCGCATTAATATGGGTCAATAGTTACAACACCTTTAATGTCTAGCACATAAACCATCATCTGAGAAGTGTTTGACTTGCTTATCACCATCTGTCATTTAAAGAGATCTTATTTGAACTCCACTGCTGTCAACCTCATAAAAGACTTAATTTTTATACTTAGATTCTGGATAGACCATGGGAGGAAACATTCCTGCAGCATTTTTGATTGAGTCATTTTTTTTCTTCCTACAAGAAAAAGATGGCATTCTGCCCAGATGTACTGGCACATTGAACATAATGTTCAAGCTACCCTATAATAGAGCTTGGACTGGACATTCGTGAAGACAACGCAATTCAGTGTTGATCACTTTCTTTACATTTTATTCTATGCTATGTTTGACTGTGAAATCCTTGAAGCCAAATAAACAAACAAAATAAATAACAGGATGCACTTAATGTGCTTACAGAATTATAGGGTTTTGAGAGATGGCATGGTATCCTGCTAGAAGCCATAAAAATACCCCAGCTGTTTCATAGTGCGCAGAAAATATATTGGTTTTACATTTTATAATTTCAAACTCTGTTGTCAACAGGCAACTTACATTACTTTATATTCTGCTCATCACAACCCACCATAATTCCCATGGCAGAGCAAAGTAAAATATATTCCTCTGTGCTGACACTACTTATTGTTTTTTGTCTCCTATAAATGATTTGTGGCCCTGCTTTGAATTTTGGTAAGAAAGTACATTTCCAGAAGCTTTTGTAAGAAACAGCACATTCTACAGCTCAGGAGATTCAGTCTCTTAGGAAACAGGAAAAGGCCATTTGGCTTTTTCTCACAGCCATTTATGTTTTCTCCCATTTCTTTTTGCCAGTGTCCTTCAGGCCTCTCTTTTCAGAGAAATTCATCAAGCAGCTATTGAATCTATTAATCCCTTGCTTTGTGCCCATCAGCCTGCATCTTCCTCAGGTAATCATTGTAAGCCCTCTACAACCTCCTCTTAAGGTCCAGGTCAGACTATCTCTTCCATTTCTATTTTATTGTTGATTCAAAGACTATCAGGTGATAATTGTCAAGAGCAAAGGAGGAGCTGACACCATTGTCCAGGAACCTTAAAAAGATTAGGAGCTCTGCCCAAGGCTTTTTATACTTCATTGGTTTCAAACATATTACCCAAGCATCGGCTGTCCAAGTCATAAAAGAGGCCAGTTTTTTTTTAAAAGAGGATTTGTGCATCTCACAGTGAGATATTATATCTTCATGGAACTTTCTTTGGCGTCCTCAAGTCATAACCTGTTTTCACAGGGCTGTCTTCTCAGGTCCTCCAGGTTTGTGTTGAAGGAGGGAATTGAGAATGGAACTGTAAATTGTGGCCCTCACTGAGTGCTGGTGGGAGCTCTGTCTGTTTCAGAGATCCACTCTGATAGTCTCCAGGGATAAAAATGTGAGAAGAGAACAAACTGCTTCCTCAAAATGCTTCAAAGTCAAGTCAGCTCAGTCTAAATCTACCTTACTGATATTTATGAATGATGCTTATGTTTAACCAAAGAAATAAAACTACAGAGCAATAAAATAATGAAACCACTCATATTAGTAATAAAATTATAAACCACAATTAAAGTTTCCATCTGAAAAACATTATTAAGTTTTCTTAAAACACTTCCAAGCTTGGAATTACATTTATGATAATTCTAGTAATCAAGAATCACATGCATAAGTTATTTGCAAATTCAGTGAATTCTCACATTACCTGTGGTGTGAGTGCTTTTATTTGCTCCTTTTATAGGGAAAGAAGCCAGGCCCAGAAAGGTTAAATAACTTGCTAGAAGTTACACGGCTTGAAGTAGTTGCACCTGAAATTTAAACCCATGCCCTGTATCCAGAGACTACACTTTACCAATTAGACACACTGCTTCCCAATTTATTACCATGATAGTTTCTCTGTACTTTGCAAATCACTTGCATTTTACTTATTTCCTGATACTTCCCAGTAAATATCTCCCTAGTTTTTTAGGTTTCCATTTTTGTTTGTAAACATATAAATGAAGTTTTAAACACAGGAATCAATCTTCCTTTTTAAGGATTGCTTATATTTAGAACTATAAGCAAAATGCCATTTCCTCTTGATGTATATTGGGTCATCAGAGTTTGTCCACCACAGCAGGGAGAGAAGAGGCTGTAGGGATATCAAGGGAAGCCACAGAGAAAATGTAAAATTCACGACTAGCTCCCATTTATTGCAAACTTATTACATGTTTCATAAACATGGTCTTTTAAAATCTGCCCTATACATGTTTAGGCTATGCATATTTTCTTTATTCTAAAAATAAGGAAAATGAGGCTTATTGTTACACAGATAAGGAATTAGATTTCAAGCCCAGATCCCTGTCTGAATCCCGTATCACCCAGACCCTAACCTGTTTTCCTCTGCATTGATTGCAGTTAGGATCACCGGATTCCTCTATCTGATAACCTGAAATTCACCTTTCAGAAAAGTTGTGAGTGTCAGAATTTGTTTTAACATTCAGTGAAGGAATGCCACGCTATATATATTAGGCTTAAGTTTCCAAGGTGGGGAATTATTTAGTCAGCTTCCTGAGGAACGTGTTCCATTTTATTTCATTAATCTGAAGTAAGCAACTCATATTTTCACACAACCTCATTTCCATTCATTCAGCTGTATTGAAGCCAGTTCCTGTGGTTGGCTTCTTCATTGTTCAGGAGAGATTTCATCAACTAATTGAAAGGAATACAGCTCTGTCCTCAGCAGAGCTAAATACATACAACAATTTCACCACCAATGCCAGACACATTATCAGTGTCCTGATCTTTGGCCTTTGATACTTTCAAGAGATGTCCCAGGGGAAATCTTTAGCTGGAATGTTAATCTGTTGCTTCTCTGACCTTCTACACATGTACCACATTATTATTACAACCCACATGCTTCTCTTTTCACGCTGTCATTTTGACAATAGAACCATCGGGCAATTCATCTTTAGATTAGATGGCTGGAACAAAGTGCATACCAGTAAGTGAAATCAGATTGGCTAATGGTATTGTTTAAAATGCAATAACATTTCTCTTCTGAAATCCACCCAGATTTCAAATGATATGTCATGCCTGTGGGATGCTCTGCCACAATTAGCTACTGGTGATTCATCAGAGGGTCCCAGGGTAGGGATTTCTTTTTAACTTTTTTCTCAACATGCTTTAGAAACATAAATTTCTCCCTGGATTGGATTGGTGTGGATTTATCACTCAAGTTTCCTGTCTTTACCCTCTTTCTTCTTTCATCTGGCAGATGTTTGTTTCATCTTCAGATTTACTGAAAGTGGTGCAGGAGTCTGAGAGCATTTAACAATACTAAAGAGCCATTTCTTTAAAGCCTCTGCTCAAATGTCAAATGTCACCTCCTCTGAGAGGCCTTCTTTTGACCTCTCTACCTAACATAAACCCACTCCTGTTAGTATCTATCCTCTTTATCCAGCTTTCTTTTTCTTTATAACACCTCTCATCACCTGTCACATAATGTATTTATTCATTGGTTGACAGTCTGTTTCCCACCACTAGCATGTGAGTTCCATGATTGCAGGGCCTTCATTTATGTGTTCGCTGCTCTCTTTGTAGGGGCTAGGGCAGTGCCTGGCTCAGAGCCAAGGGGGTTATTTTGTGTACTCTTTTATGAGATGTTCAGGCAGGAATGGCCACAAGAGAGGGTCAGGAAAACAAAATTTATTCTACTCACAGGTCCTAGAGACAGGAAGCACAGCACACCACACAGGGCCATATGGGAAAGACACCAAGGTGGTCAGGAAGCAGAAGACAGGTGCGAAGGGAAGCTTTAGGCTACTGCTTCTATTGAAGTTTCTGAGGGAAAGCCAGGGCGGGGCAGGGTGAACAATTTAGGACTGGCTGGTTTGAATAACTGTGGTAAACTTTGGGCTATAGGGGTGATCCTCTGTTGCCTGACCCTGGCCCCGGGATGATTAAGGTACAGGAATACTGCATCCTCGGGTGTCGGGATCCATAGAGGTATGGCTCTGAACTGGTTTATTTGCAGATCAAAGACATGCTCCCTGCCGTTCTCCCTGCCATCTCCAAGAACTGGCTAGCCCTCAGAGGAGCAGTTTCTCCCCAGCCAAGAAGGTGGGTGTATTTTTTTTTTTAAGATATCAAAACATCTTAGAGATACTATACAGAAAATATAAAAATATTTGCAATACACAAAGCTCATAGCAGGGGCTTAAAAAACATATGTATTTGGTGGGTGACAGAGAACCTTCTACCCTAAGGCATACAGATAGGATGATGTTATTGAGGCATACAACTGCAAATCTCACCAATAACCAGTAGGCATTTTTCTGTTACAACTGTATAATGAAAGCAGAGGAAAGAATATTAAGCACAAATATACTGTCTCTTTCTAGTTCAACTTTACCAACTGAAGCTTTTGAAAAATATGCTATTGGAAAGCTCTAGTCTGTTTTATTTTATGGAATCTTTTGCTATGCTTCATGCCTTACCATCATTTTCAAACATATAGAGAGTAACCAAGGTTTGTTTAAAAATATTTCATCTTAGATGCCAGGAAGTTCTGAAGCTGTTATGAATAGAGCTTTTATCTATATACTTGAGCCAAAGACAGGCATACCTCTTTTTATTGCACTTCGCTTTATTGCTCTTCTCAGATACTGCATTTTTCACAAATTAAAGATTGGTGGTAACCCTGTGTTGAGCAAGTCTATCAGTGTCATTTTTCCAACAGCATGTGCTCACTTTATGTCTCTGTATCACATTTTGATAATTCTTGCAATATTTTAAGTTTCTCATCATTATTATATCTGTTATGGTGATCTGTGATCAATGATCTTTGATGTTGCTACTGTAATTGTTTTGTGTGGCCATGTATCATGACCATATAAAATGGCACATTTAATTGACAAATGTTGTATACATTCTGACTGCTCCACCAACTGGACATTCCCTCATCTTTCCCCTCTCTTCAGACCTGCTTATTCCCTTAAACATGACAATATTGAAATTCAGACAATTAATAACCCTACAATGACCTCTTAATTGTCAAGTGAAAGAGTCACATGTCTCTCACTTTAAATCAAAAGCTAGAAATAATTATGCTCAGTAAGGAAGGCATATTTTGAAAGCCAAGATAGTCTGAAAGCTAGGCCTCTTGGGTCAAACAGATAGCAAAATGGTGAATGCAAAGGACAGTTCTTGAAGGAAATTCAGAGAACTACTCCACTGAACACGTCAATAATAAGAAAGCAAAACAGCCTTGTTGTTGATTTAAAGAAAGTTTGAGTGCTCTGAATAGATCAACCCAGCCTGAACATTCCCTTAGGCAAAAGCATAATTCAGAGCAAGAACCTAACTCTCTTCAATTCTATGAAAGCTGAGAAAGATGAGGAAGTTTCAAAAGAAAAGTTTGAAACTAGCAGAGGTTGGTTCATGAGGTTTAAGGAAAAAAGCCATCTCTATAATATGAAAGTGCAAGGTGAAGCAGCAAATGCTGATGTAGAAGCCACAGCAAGTTGTCCAAAAGATCTAGCTAAGATCATTAATGAAACAACAGATTTCAAACAGCTGTCTATTTGAAAAACATACCAACTAATACTTTTCTAGCTATGAAGAAGAAAGAAGGAAGAAGAAGAAGAAGAAGAAGAAGAAGAAGAAGAAGAAGAAGAAGAAGAAGAAAAGAAG
>CAUYQU010018733.1:0-27320 GCA_963574635.1 Cheracebus regulus
CTGGGATACTGGCAAAACAGCCGCGTCGGCCAAAAGAGTCACGCCGGCGACCCGTGTGGCTCCTCTGCCGGGAATCTCCCAGTCTGTGGGCAACAAAAATTCGTCCGAAAGTGCGGCGTCCACTCGTTCTCTGCACTTTCACTGGGAGCTACATTCCTGAGCTGTTGCTAATCGGCCATCTTGGATCTCTCTGATACATCTATTTCTTTCTATTGTGTCCACACATATTTTCATTTACTTTGTTACTGATTGTTCTAGGGATTAACTTCTCAACTTATAAGAAAATATTTAGATTAATACCAATTTAATTTCAATAGTGTTATGGTTAATATTAGGTGTCAATTTGGCTGGGTTGAGGGACGCCTAGATAGCTTGAGAAGCATTGTTTCTGGGTGTTTCTCTAAGGGTGTTTTCAGAGGTGATTGATATGTGAGTCAGTGGACTGGTAGAGGAAGACCTGCCCTCAATGTGGACAAGCAGGATCCAGTGGACTGCCAGTGTGGCTGGAAGAAATCAGGCAGAAGAGGAGTATTCTGCTTATGGGTTCCTCACTCTCTCCCTTCCCCATCAGGGACTAACACAAATAGTTTACAAACACTTTGCTCATGTATAGCTCTGTTCTACTCTTCTCTTTATGCTAATGTTGTGTTATTATATCTTTATACAGTGTGTGCAAACTTACAGAGATTTATATAATTATTGCTTTATGCAGTTGCCCTTTATATCAGACAAAATAAACAGGAGTCATAAACCTAAAGTACATTTATACTATTATTTCTACTTACATAGTTACCTTTGCTAGCACTCTTTAATTTGTATGTGGATTTATGCTATTATCTAATGTCCTTTCACTTCAGACTATAGGACACAATTTGGATTTGTTTTACATTGGTCTTCTAGAAACAGCTCTCTCAGATTTGGTTTATCACAAAATATCATAATTTCCGTTGCATTTTTGAATGACAGTTTTGATACATGTAGAATTATTAGTTTACAGTTATTTTACTTGCATATTTTAAATGTGTCATCTTACTGCTTTTTGGTCGACAAAGCTTTTGTTAAAAAATCAATGATTAACCTTATTGAGGATTCTTGTATGTGTTGAGTTGGTTCATTCTGGCTATTTTCAAATATGTCTCTTTTTAGTTTGCTTTTGGCCATTTGATTATGACATGTTTCTACATGTACGTATCTTTGAATTTATCTTTATTGAAGCTTGTTGAGTTTCTTGAATGTGAAGATTAATAATTTTCCTGAGATTTGGGAAGTTTTATTTTTTCTTTTTTTTTTCCTTTTTTGAGACAGAATCTCGCTTTGTTGCCCAGGCTGGAGTGCAGTGGCACGATCTTGGCTCACTGCAATTTCCATCTCCCAGATTCAAGCAATTCTTCTGTCTCAGTCTCCTGAATAATTGGGACTACAGGCATGTGCCACCATGCTCTGCTAATTTTTGTATTTTTATTAGAGACAGGGTTTCTCCAGATTAGCCAGGCTGGTCTCAAACCCCTGACCTTGTGATCCTCCCCTCTTGGCCTCCCAGATGCTCCTTGACTTACATTTGGGTTATGTCTGATTCAACCATTTATAAATTCTATAAAATATGTATTCCTTATTTTGTATGACCACTGAAGTTTATGCTTGGTTGCCTTAGTGGTCAGCTGATGATTGGAGAAATATCCTTAAATGCTCCAACTCAATAAATTCTCCATATTTAAAAAAATGTGGTGTGCATGTCATGGCATACCTTTAACATTATGCCTTGCCATTTACCAGTTTGCCTTAGCCACCAATTTCCTGCTTGTGTAGAGTTTCAATGTCAGCTAGAGATGAGAGCTTAATATCTTTTCAGGTCTTTCCTGACCATGCATGCTGCCACACAGGTAATCATAGAATTCTAGATTTCCAGGAATATGTCAATGCTTTTTAAAGGTGCTGTAGCATCTGCTACAAACTCTATTGTGCCATCCTATTCCAAAATTCATATATTTAAATCCTGACTTCCTGGATAACTGTATTCAGAGACAGGGTCTTTAGGAGGCAATTAAGGTTAAATGATGTCATAAGGATAGGATTCTAATTCAATGGACTGTAATCTTATAAGAAGAAGAGAGAGTTCTCCTTTCTCTCCAACACGTGAGAACACAGTAAAAAGATTGCTATCTGCAAGCCGGAAAGTGATCCCTCACCAGAAACCAATGATGGTAGCACCCTGATGGCAAAATTCCTCCAAAACTATATGAAATAAATTTCTGTTGTTCAATCCACCTAATCTGTTATTTTCTTATGACACCCTTAGGTTATTAATACAGCATCTATTTTCTCAGCTTTTCCATTTAAGTTTTTTGATTAGTGTATTGTTTGACACAACTTTTACCCTTTACTCCAACAACTGCAATATTACACTTGCCTGTAAATATTTTCAACAAATGCTCCCCAGGAGAAGCTTTTAGTATGATGTGTGTTTGCATAATATCTAAAAAGCTAAGCCTTTTATATGGGGAGTTGCCAGAGGACCACCAGATGGGTCAGATATTAGGGAATTTTTTTGTTTTTTAGAATGAGTCTTTGAAGTATCAGCAACTCTATTCTGTTGCCTTGGTACCAGGAACATAAACTGCTCTAATATTTTACAAGTCTATACCTGGGTTAGAGAGCATTGAATAGGGTAAAGGTAAATTAAATGTCATTCATTTCACTGTTTTTATCAAAATTTAGCCATTTTCAAAACGACTGTAGGGCAATGCCTAGTAGAAGTACAATTCCTCATTACACAGGAGTTCACTCATTTAAATATTATTGGAGAATGCGAATATATATATATATATATGTATATATTTACTTGTATGTGTTAATTTATTTAAAGGTAAATAATAGTTATTTCAAGTTCCTTTTCTGTCTTTTTAAACAATCCTTCAGGTCTGTGGTACAAATTTAAACAACCTGCATGCTATGGTGTGAATATTTTCACTTTCTTCTCCAAAAAAATAAATAAAATAAAATAATATATTGAGAAATCGACCCCTAATGCAATGATTTTATAAAGTGTGGCTTGGGGTGGTGGTTAACTTATGAGTGTGAAATCCTCATGGTTGGAACTAGTGCCCACCTTAAGGGGCACAAGATAGTTCTTTTATCCATGTGAGAATACAATAAAATAAAACTTCCTTGTATGAAGCAAGAGACAGGTCCTCACCACTGAATCTCTTAATATATTGATGTTGGACCTCGCAGCATCCAGAACTATGAGAAATATGTTTCTGATTTTTTATGATCCACCCAGTATATGGTTAACGTATAATAGTAGGCCACAATGAACTAAAACACTGTGTCACTTAAAAAAAAATCTTAACCAGTAATTTAATTTAAAATGATCCTAGATTTCTAGTGCATCCAGACAACTAAATGATGGTAAAAGAAAATGGTGTCCTAGGCAACTCAGCTTCAACATATGCCCACTAGATTTCCACAGGTCCACAAAAGAATAAAACTTCAAATTCAAAAGTCACAAATTAGCTAATAAAATAAAAAAACCATAATTGACATATAGTAAATCAAAATTAATACTAGAAGATTTACAATACTCATGATTTTCAAAGTAGAAGTGTATATAAATTAATATAATAATTGATCACAGAAATAAGACTTGAATATCTGAATAATAAATGAAATATACAGATTTTAATGTAAATTAAATTTGCTTATAAATTCTTAAAAATAATAGATGTATGTACACAAACATGCACATACATGGAAAATTATCAAAAAATAAGTAAGCAACAGGTTAAAAACGAGGAATATAAGAGGTTTTAGGAAAAAAAGAAAGCAAAATGGAAAATATGATGTGTTGGAAAGACATGGATGTACAAGACCGTAAAGATAAACATACATTAAATCAGAATTCCAACAAATAAAAACAATGAAAACATATTTGAAGACACATTAGCCAAAATATATCCAGAATATTTGAGAAACACTAATTTTTTTAATATGGCCACCTAAAAAATTAACTAAAACATTTTTAAATCAGAATCCTCAGAAGTATAAATAAAATAAAGTCACACTTAGACATAACATAACTAAACCACAGAATACTGATGACAAAAAATTATCTGTGAAGTACCTAAAAAAAAAAAAATACACATCCTCTCACATCCGTACACTCACACATAGAAGAGGCATAAATAAACCTTTGGCTGACAGCTGTTTTCTTGACATCAATAATGAAACCAGAAGGCCAATAGGATAGGAAAATAAGTTGTCTGCTGACTTCCGTGAATTGTCTTATGCAGAAAAAGAGGATGGTATCATATTCTGCAAAAACATGGTATAATGTTTTTACATTCATATATAGTTGATCCCAGTGTTCATTACTACAAACTTTTGGAAAACATAGATAGAATCAGATTAATGGTTTTGTACAAAAAAAATTACAACTCATGGGAATTTATTTTAAGGAAAGAACATTTACTATTACATTAAAAATTAAAATAATATACATGATAACAATACATGAATTTTAGCATAACAATGAAATATTCTACTGCCAGTAAAAATAAAAGCAATAAAGATAATGTGCTACCATACAAAATGCTTAAGTACAAGATGAAAATAAAAATTATACAACTACCACATTAGAATTATTTAATAGTAGGCATACATTTAAAGAAGGTCTCAGAGAGAAAGAAAAAATTTAATGCTTCATGACTAATTTCACATTATTCCGTTTTTATTTCCAATAAAATTTTTATAGTACTTACTCCTCTGTTAATTAGTCTTTTTGTAAATTTTTATGAAATCAGTTAATCATGAGCAGCATATATTATTGAATAAGAAAATTTATAAGATTGTATAGCATTTAATTTATATTTGAAATAAATTATAATTTTTCTATGGGATATTTATAATCTAATGAAGACAAAAGACATCTTAAAATTTATGGTTTTTTTTTAAGTTGCAGAAAATGATTCTTCCTAAGTTTAAAAATAATAAAGCTCTAGAAATGCTTTAAGAGAAATTATGTAAGAAGAGAAAGTTGAAGAACCATTTAGGAATAGACAAAACCTATGCTTATTTCAGAAATTAAGATAAAAGACTTGTTGTATTAATTCTTTTTATTGTATTATTATCATTTTTGAGACAAAGTCTCTCTCTGTAGCCCAAGATGAAGTGCAGTGGTGCAACCTCAGCTCGCTGTAATCTCGATTCCCAGGTTTAGGCAATCCTCCTGCCTCTGCCTACCGAGTAGCTGGGGTCACAGGCACATGCCACTATGCCTGACTGACTTTTGTATTTTTAGTAGAGATGGAGTTTCACCGTAATGACCAGGCTGGTCTCAAACTCCTGGCTTCAGGTGATTCACCCATCTTGGCCTTCCAAAGTGCTGGGATTACAGGCATGAGCCATTGTACCTGGCCGTTGTATTAATTTTCTGTGACCAACTACTTTAACAGATTGCTACAAATTTAGTGGCTTAAAGTAACACATATGAATTATAATTCTGTAGCTTTGGAAGTCTGATCAAGGTTTGAGCAGAGCTATTTTCTTTCTGGAAGTGTTAGGGAGAACTCTTTCCCTTGCCCTTTTCAACTTTGAGAGACTGCACACGTTCCTTAGCCTGTGGCCCCTTGCTTCATCATCAAAGTCAACAAAATCCAGAAAAGTCCTTGTCACACTCACTTCTCTGGTTCCACCTCTTCTATGTCCCTCTTCTACTTCCAAGGATCCTTGGGATTTCATTATTCTCACCTACCCACAGATACTGAGGATTACATTTATAGATAATACCTATACATAGTATATATCATATGTATAAAATATATCTTGGATACATATTACATATAATAAATCTATGATACATATGTATTATTGAACATATAATACATATTTTAATTATATATATAAAATATACAAAATATATATATAATATATATTTCAATTATCTCTCTCTCATGCTACCTTGTAGACATACCTGCTTCCCCTTTTGCCATGATTGTAAGTTTCCTGAATCCTCCACAGCCATCTGGAAATGTAAGTCAATTAACTCTTTTTCATTTATAAATTACCTAGTCCTGGACAGTTCTTTATAGCAATGTGAACATGGACTAATACAATGGCTATTATAAAAAGACAAAAGATTACAAGTGTTGGTACCATCTGGATAAAAGAGAACCCTTGGACAGTGTTGGTGGGATTGTGAATTACTATACCCATGATGGAAAACAACATGAAGATTCATCAAAAAATTACAAATATATCTACTATATGATTTACCAATTCCACTTCCAAATGTATAGTATGTCAAAAAGAGATGAAATCAGTATGTGGAAGAGATATTTGGCTCTCCCATGTTTACTGCAGCGCTGTTCACAATAGCTAAGATGTGGAATCAACCTGTGTCAATTGACAGATTAATAAAGAAAATACATATACACACACACCCCCATACATACATGCACACACACATGGAAACATTTTCAACCAGCCTTTAGAAAAAAGAATATCCTGCTGTTTGTGACAATATGGATGAACCTGAAGGATGTTGTGCTAGGTAAAATAAACCAGATGAAGACAGACAAATATTGCACAATCTTACTTATAGGTGGAATCTAAAAATTTTGAAGTCACAGAAGCAGAAAGTCAAACGATAGTTACAGAGGCTGGGGGAGGAATGGCAGATGATAAGACGTGAGTCAAAGAGTACAGTGTTTTGGTAATATTGGAAGAATCAGTTCTGGAGATCTTATGTACAATTTGTTGAAAATAGTCAATAATACAGAAATACACTAAAATTACTAAGATCATAGATTGTAAATGTTCTCACCACAAAAAAAAGTATATGGGGTGATGGCTATGTTAATTAGCAGCTTGATTTTATCATTTCACAGTGTACACATATACAAAAACACCAGCTTGTATACCATAAATATGTACAATTTTTATTTGTCAGTCTTTCCTTAATAAAAACTGAAACTAATTTGAAATACTTTTCTAGAAAGCCAAAAAGTGTAAAACATCAACATCAAAACATTTCAGTTAATATGAGCAAGTATGGTGTTATGGAGGGATGAAATAGTTTCACTGAAAATATGACATAAACAAAAATGACTTTAATTTAGTATTGCATTGAAAGATTTTTTTAACATAACTACATAAGAGCAACTGTTACCGTATTTAACTGATGTCGAACATATTTTAATAGCATTTTCTTAGTTCTAAATCCTCAGCGATACATGCATAAGGGTCATCAAATTTGCCTCAGATTCATACAGTTTATACATTTGAACAGTGAAATGTAGTTACGATGTATTCTTTTGAATTAATAACATTCTCCTTAACATTGATTTAATTTGCATTTGTCTGTTGTGTGATTCATTATTTAGCTTCTGGAAATAGATTCACAATGGGAGGAAGTCAGAGAGCAAATATAAGTGTATGAGATGGTAATTTCAGTTCATTTCATTAATCTACATTGCCTCCTAATGTTTAGTAAGATTAAGACCATATGAGGTTTTCAGTTCCTTCTTTTGACATTTGTTTACGAAATATTCATGACGTTCAGTTTATGCCTAAGACATTGTGTCTTGTAGGTTGTAAACATAGTAATTAAGATGATACCGTCTCTGTGATGAAGTAGATTGGACCCTAGGAGGACAGAGAAAAAAGTGAAGAGCCGTTTAGAACAAGATATAAAAGAGAGAGTGTTGTCAAGATTCAGCAGCAGAATATTTTTGTATGTGTGGTGCACTGGGGTGTTTTGGGTAACAGTTTTTTTCTTAAAGGAAGTGTCATTAAATGGAACAATGTCTAGTGAATTAGATTTTAACCAGCAAAGAAGCTGAGGGTGTAGGTGAAAGAAGAAATGGCTTCAACTGCTGGTGGACAGAAGAGAAAAAGCTAATGAAAAATCATATGGATGTCCCTAAGGGAAAGGGTTGTAGTTCAGGTAGCAGGAATATATGATGCAATAGGGAAAATTTGGAAGAAAAGTCGGTAAAAGCTGGTTGAGTTTGTGGAATCTTGGCCTTTAAATGTTCAGCTGACAATTTGTTCAAGAATGAAGTATTGAGATTGCTTGGCAGAAAGATGATATAATCAATAGTATTATATCAATGGTGGGAGGACAGTTGAACAATGGGGGGAGATCTAGTAGGACAAAGGCCAGAATTTATCTAGTCAGTAGATCATGTGACCTTGAACTTCATGGTGATGATAAACTGAAAAATAATAGAAGTCGAGTAAGGGGAACAGTTGAGAATAACTGCAGAAATAGATTAACGATGGACTGGGTCTGATGAGGTGAAGGAGGAGAGAGAGTGGGGATACCTAGAAATAATACCAAAGGTCTGAACCAAGGAAGTAGGAAATTGATCACCTGAGGTCAGGAGTTTGATCAGCGTGGCCAACATGATGAAACACCATCTTTCCTAAAAACACAAAAATTAGCCGGGCGTGGTAGTGCACTCCTGTAATCCCAGCTACTCGGGAGGCTGAGACAGGAGAAATGCTTGAACCTAGGAGGCAGAGGTTTCAGTGAACTGAAATTGCACCACTGCCCTCCAGCCTGAAGGACAGAGCAAGACTCCATCTCAAAAAGAAACAAAACAACAACAACAACAAAAGACAATGATTTAATTAGAAGTAGAAATGTTTGGAAATCTTGATGGTTTATTATGTAGGCAGGTGACTTTGTCTTGGATATGTTGAGGTATTAACAGGTACTTATGGCGATAGTATTTATGTGTTTTAAATTTATTTACTTTTTATTTTCATAGGTTCATAGGTGTAAATATTTATTTTTGATACAAGCATACAAAGTGTAATAATCACATCATAGAAAATGGGGTAAAAATCCTCTCAAACATTTATCCTTTGTATTACAATTCAATTACACTGTAAGTTATTTTAAAATGTACAATTAAATTATTTTGACTCTAGTCATCTTGTCATGCTGTCAAATACTAGATCTTACTCATTCATTGTTTTTTTTTTGTATCTGTTAACCATTCCACTCCTTCCCACTACCCTTCTCAGCATCTGATACCCGTCCTTCTACTTTATCTCCATGAGTTCAATTGTTCTGATTTTCAGATCCCACAAATAAGTGAGAACATGTGATGTCTTGCTCTGCCTGGCTTATTTTACTTAATATAATGACCTCCAGTTTCATCCATGTTGTCGTGAACAGGATCTCATTCTTTTTTTATGGCTGAATAGTACTCCATTGTGTATTAGTACCACATTTTCTTTATCCATTCAGCTGTTGATGGACACTTAGATTGCTTCCAAATCTTGGCTATTGAGAATAGTGCAGTAACAAACATGAGAATGCAGATATCTCTTTGGTGTACTGATTTTCATTATTGTGGGTTTATGCCCAGCAGTGGGATTGCTGGGTCATATGGTAGCTCTATTTTTAGTTTTTTAAGGAACCTCTACACAGTTCTGCCTTGTATTTGCATTAATTGCATTCCCACCAACAGTGTATGAGGGTTCCCTTTGTGCCATATCTTGGCTAGCATTTAGGATAAAAGTCATTTTTACTGGGGTGAGATAATATCTCATTGTAGTTTTGACTTGCATCTCTCTGATGACCAATGATGTTGAGTCCTTTTCATATGCCTGTTTGCCATTTGCATTCTTTTTTTTGAGAAATGTTTATTTAGATCTTTTGTACATGTTCAATTCAGATTATTATTATTATTACTTTTTGCTATTGAGTTATTTCAGCTCCTTATACATTCTGATCATTGATCCTTTTTCAGAAGGAAGTTTGCAAATATGTTCTCCCATTCTGTGGGTTGTCCCTTCACTTTGTTGATTGTTTCTTTGCTGTGCAGAAGCTTTTTAACTTGATGTGATCCCATTTACCCATTTTTGTTTTGGTTGCCTGTGTTCTAATGTGATGGTGTTTCCCCAATGTTTTCTTTTAGTAGTTGCATAGTGTGAGGTATTAGATTTCAGTCTTTAATGCATTTTGATTTTATTTTTGTATATGGCAAGATACAAGGGTCTACTTTTATTCTTCTGCATATGGACATCGAGTTTTCTCGGCATCATTTATTGAAGAGACTATCTTTTTCCTAGCATATGTTATTGGCACCATTGTTGAAAATTAGTTCACTGTAGATATGTGGATTTGTTTCTGTGTACTATATTCAGTTCCATTGGTCTATGTGTCTGTTTATGCAAATACCATGCTGTTTTGGTTACTATAGTTCTGCAGTGTAATTTGAAGTCAGATAATGTGATTCCTCTAGTTTTTTTTCCCCCCTCAGGATATCTTTGGCTATTCTGAGTCTTTTATGGTTCTGTATAAATTTGAGGATTGTGTTTTCTATTTCTGTGAAGAATATTATCAGTATTTTGATAAGGATTGCATTGAATCTGTAGATTGCTTTGGGTGATATAAACAGTTTAACAATATTGATTCTTCCATTCTACAAACATGGAATATCTTTCTATTTTTTGCATGTGTGTCCTTGTAAATTTCTGTCATCGGTGTTTTATAGTTTTCATTATAGGGTTATTTGGTTTTATTATAGAGTTTTTTGGTTAATTACTAAGTATCTTATTTTATTTGTGGCTATTATAAATGAATTGGCTTTTTAGTTCTTTTTCAAATTATTCACTGTTAGCACATAGAAATGCCATTACTTTTAATGGCAAAAACTGCAATCACTTTTGCACCAACCTATTATCATTTGCAAACAAAGAAATTTGATTTCTCCCTTTCTTTCCTTTCTTCTTTGACTACTCCATCTAGGGCTTCCAGTACTATGTTGAATAACACTGCTGAAAGTGGGCATCCTTGTGTGCTCCATATCTTAGAGGAAAGGCTTTTAGTTTCTCACATTCCATATGATAGTAGCTGTGGGTCTGAGGTATATAGCTTTTATTATGTTATGTTCCTTCTGTATTCATTTTTTGAGCGTTTTTGAGGGAATGTATTCTCTTCTCGGGTCCACAAGGGGGCACGGTTTCAAAGGCAAGAACTTCCCCAGTGCCATACCTCCACCACTTCTTCATCTGGGAACTTAGAGGTCTTTAACGTTTGTACATGCGGGAAGATAGACTGCCCAGGTGAGCTTCCTTTGTTTAGTAAAGCCCATGAGAAGTTATGAGAGGACTGTGAGCCAAACAACAAATCAGATGCCAGAAATCAAAGATCAATCACCACTCTAGCAGAAGTTTAAAGGAACTCCTTTCATAGGACAGAAAGCTTGAATGGGGTGGGAATATCTCCCAGCTTAAAAGTTCCTTTCTCCCATATCTAAGCAAACTCCATTTCTGGATCCCCTCTCACCACAACATGGGTGCTCACTCTATCTTTTTCTCTCTCCTTTTCCCTCTTTCTCTCTGCCTAAATAAATCACTTTCTGCAAAACCCTTTGAGATCTGATATTTACTGAAATGAGCTCACCGCACCCTGCGGGGTCCTCTCCCCCATTCTTGGGTGAGTGAGGGACCCAGGGCCCAGAAGAACACATCTATCCTATTGGGGACATGAGCCCATCATTCACAATTCGGTCACATTTTCATTATAAAAGGATGTTTAATTTTATCAAATATTTTTTCAGCATCAATTGAAATAATAATATGCTTTTGTCCTTCATTCTGTTGATATGATTTATCACATTCATTGACTTGCATGTGTTGAGCCGTCCTTGTACCCTTAGGATAAATCCCACTTGGTTGATGAATGATCTTTTTAATGTGTTGTTGAAATATAGTGTATATTCACTACATTCATCAAATATAGTGGCCTATAGTTTTCTTTTCTTTATGTGTTTTTGCCTGGTTTTGGTATCAGGATAATACTGACCTGGCCTCCTAGAATGAATTTGCAAGTATTCTTTCCTCCTCTGTTTTTCAGAATAGTTCGAATAGAATTGGTACCAGCTCTTTAAATATTTGGTAGAATTCAGCAGTGAAGCCATTGGGTCCGAGACTTTTCTTTGCTGAAGATTTTTAATGACAATTTTAATATAGTTACTTGATGTTGGCCTGTTCAGGTTTTGGATTTCATGATTCAATCTTGGTAGGTGGTAGGAGTTTAGAAATTTATCCATTTCCTCTAGATTTTCAAATTTATTAGAATATAGTTGCCCATAGTAGCCACTAATGGTCCTTTGAATTTCTCCATTTACAGTTGCAATGTCTTCTTTGTCATCTCTGATTTTATGCATTTTGTCTGGCTAAATAAACAAAGATAAACAATTTTGTTTATCTTTAAAAAAAACAACTTTTGTTGATCTTTCATATTGTTTTCTCCATTTCAAATTCATTAATTTCTATTCTGATCTTTATTATTTATTTTCTTCTATTAATTTTTGGTTTGCTCTTGCTTTTCTACTTCTTTATGATGCATTGTTAGGTTATTTGGTTCTTCTTCTTTTTTTGTATGCACTTATTTTTATAAATTTTCCTCTTTCTGTGTATCAAACACTATGCTAGGCACTGGAAGTTCAGAAATTAATATGATATTCAGTTTTTGCTCTCCCAGAAGTAAAAGTCTAGGTAATAAGACAGAAAATAAATATGTTTGGTTGATTTCAAAAATGGTCACACATTTGTCTCTCCCATCTAAAAGTATTGTTTAGTTAGATAGCCCTTGAATTTAATTTGGACATATGACTTGTTTTGGCCAAGGGATCATTAGCAAATAGCACAATAAAGACTTACAAAAAGTGTATACATTGTGTACTCTTGTTTAAAAACTCTAACACTGACATACAAAGAAGTCTGGACTAGTCTGATGAAGGATGAGAGACATATGACTGAGTCATTCCTAATGCATTGGCCAACAATGTGCCAATTGCCAGAACTGTAAGTAAGACCATCCTTGATTACAAATTTACCAGCTTATCCTTCAGCTGTCAGAGACAGGAGACAGCCTAGTAGGGTTCTGACAAGTAAGCCCAGACCAGCGCAATCATCTGGCCAACCCAGAGAATTATGAGCTAAGCATGGTTTTGTTCTTTTGGTCCACTAGGTTTTGAGGTACTTAGTTGTACAGCAAAAGTTAACTGATAAGATATATACATTCATATATATGTACTGTTGATTTTGTCCTTTAGTGATTGACTTGTACTCCTTAAGTTGCTGACTCCCTTATCCTGTAATCTCAATTTCTTGCATCCCATTCTCTGGCCACCACTTATTTTTCCATCTCAAGCTATGTCCTGTCACTAGAAGTCTTATAACTCACCATGGTCTATTTTACTCACCTCCATTTACTCACCTCCTTAATGTCCTCAATTCCATTCCTATTTAACTTGAATTCCATTGCCAGCCATGGAAATCACTTTGTTGCACATACTCTAACCCACCCCCAGCCTCTCCTGTTTAGACTTAACATCATATTTGCTTACATAATAGTCTATTTATATGTATCTTTACAATCAGACTTGCTGTCATCAATTTACTATGTGTGATTTTTACTAGACAGCACCTTTGTTTGCCTCTAGAGTAGAGGTCTCATATTCTGTTACTCACTCAATAACAATATACCAGCATTTCTCCTTTTTCTCCTGCATTGTCAAGTTTTCACCTCCTCTTGCTTTGCTAATGTGTTAGTGCAGATGAGAAACATCTAACACTTCTTAGGTAAACCCAGTCCAAATGTTTGCCACTATTACTCCATTGAAACTGCTCTTGTCAAATCACCAATAAACTCCATGTAGCTAAATCTGACAATTAATCAGTATTAGTCAGTACTTTGTTTGCACTGTCTTTGTGTGAACAATGTTATCAGCCTCTTTACTCAGTTCCCAGGATATCTCTGAGTTTTTGTCATGAATAAGTGAACGCTATAAATTTATTTTGCAAGTTTCTCACCTTCTCTTTGACCACATAATGTATTATCTCATGGGTTCTCTCTTGCTTTCCTCAGCCATCCTTACTTCTCTCATGTCTTCCCCACCTCTTTTCCCTCCCCTCTCCGTCCCGGTCCTCCCCTCCCCTCCCCTCCCCTCCCCTCTCTTCTACTCTCCTCTCTGTGCTACTTTTTCTTTTCTTTTGCCTTCACTCATCTTCCTTAATCTGTTGATATTCACATCCAAATGATTTTGTCTGGTATCATGACTAAATTCAATCTAAATGCTGACCAATTTCTAAATGTTTAGGTCCAGATCACCAATTTCCCCTGAACTACAGACCCTTTAACTGCCACTGGTTATCACCAAACAAAAGTATTTTGACCCAGTATTTCCCAAATATGCCACCTCCCCAAAGTTCCTGAATTCCCAGTCTTGCACATCTTAGTTAAGGACAACTCCATCCTTGCAGAAAACTTTTGGTAATTTCGAATTGCTTTCTCTCACACTCAAATCCAATCTATCAGTAATTATTTTGGATTATCCTTCAAAATGTATCAGGAAGGTAACCACTTTGTACCACCTCTACCGCTACAATTTGATCTAAGTAACAATCACTCCTTATATGGATTCCTCAAATAGCTTCCTACTTAGTGTCTCTTTCCTCCAATGGCGGCCAGAGTTATCTTTTAAACAAGTGAGTCAGATTCTCTGCTCAAAATCCTGCAAGCTCTGATTTTTATTAATGAGAAAATCAGAGATTTAAAAATAACCAGCAATGTTCTACATGATCTCCCTACCCATAGTATATTCATCCTCTGATCTCATCTCCTACAACCCCATTGCCCCACATCCAGTAAGCTATTCAAGCAACAACCTGTTTGCTGTCCTTCCAGCACATCAGGGATCCAGAACCTTTGTATTCATTTTCCTTTAACTGGAAAGCTTTTCCTATGTTAAAAACAAACATTGCTCAGTCTTTTTATCTTCTTTAAGTCTTTTTAAGGAAGCCAGATTTCTATTTATTAATGCAATTAGTTGCCTCTCATCCCTCCACCCCTCTCTTCATCTCTTGTTATTTTAAATCCACACCAATTATCTTCTTCTATATTGCTATTCTATACAATTTATTAGATTTTTTTGTTTATTATCATGGCCCAATTAAAACTTAAGCGTTCTAAGAGACTTCCTCTCCACTGATATAGCCTATGTGCCTGGAACAGTGTCTAGAATGTAGAAGAACTCAAAAAATATTACTTAATGGAATGTTGAATAAAGAACTATGTAGAAAGTAAAAAGATGTTATGTTAGATAATAAAAGAGCAAGAACTTCTATACACTTGAACTGTCAATACTCCTTGCATAACCTAACATATCCATTTTTCTTCCTGGCAACCAACACTTGGAAAATATCTTAAAAATTAATATCTACATCCTCTGCATAACCACTGCAGTTACGGCATTCCACAAGTCTTTCTGAATCCTCTTTTATGTGCTTTAATGTGCACAGATGCTAATTTTTTGGTACTTACTTGTTAATGTACAAATCAAATTATAAATTTAACCTAAAAATACTGGAGAATAGCCTCTTCACAGACTTTACAATGCCATCACCAAAGGCAGGTCACTGCCTCTGAAATAGCATAACCACATACAGTACACATGGAATTACCAGTTACCATTCAATTACCAAGGCACCTCTTGCTTGGTCTTTGAAGCAACACTATGCATTTTTAAAAGGTTTATTTTTACAATAGAGGTCTTAACAGCAACATAATTTATTTGAGAAGGTTTTAAAAATACACATGGCATTTATCTCTTCAGGATGTAGTGCTTTGTATGTAACAGCAATTATAAACAAAACAATTAAATCCCCTCAGCAGAAACAAAAGCAGAAGCCTATAAGATCAGTTCATCAGAAAATCTATTTATGTAGATTTCACTGAAGATCAGACAGTATACAAAGTGCAGTGTTCACTTTTAAGCCTTTCACATATTAATAACTCCCAACAAATTTACAAATTTGTGTTTCATGTTTTAAATAGGCATTCATAGTAGTTTATGACTGAGAGTGTCTAGGCAGACTTAGGCGTTTTGAGAGTGTTTACCAGGGAGCACCTTAAGTTTAGAAAGATCACATTGGCCATTGTAGCACACTGTGTGTGCAAATAGGTTTCTTCTTCAAGCTTCTGCAACAAACTCTGGCAGATGCTGCCTGCAAATTGGTTTCTAATAAGATTGCTTAAACGTGTTGCCACATGGGTATTCTGATCTAACTTTACAAGCACTCCAAAAGATGCTGCAAAAAGAATCAAAGAATCTGCCAGTAGTTGAGATGCAACCCCTAGGAAATGTCAAAGGCAGATTTCAGCCTAATGTTCTGGTGAAATAGGGACATAGCCAAAAGAGTGAAATCCATGTGTGTTGTTTCAAAGGATCATCCGATACACTGGTTATGTACTTAGGGGAGAGATAAGTAACAAGAATCCCCAGAGTTTTCCTTTTAGTGTGCATGCCTGCCTCTGTACTACTTTCCCAGGCACAATGACTGGTTCACGAGCAGAGTCTGCATCATAAAACTCACCCAGTGTTCTTGGCCACAGGAAGTCCCTTGAGGAAAGCAGAGACAGAGGCAAATACTCACATAGACCCTCCCTCTCTAAAAAAAAAAAACAAAACTTTTTTTCCCCATGGGATACTAAATTAAAACAACATTAACTGGAAAAAAGCAACAGAATTGTCTGATTCATGGGACATGTTTCAAAACAGGACAAGGCAGAGTTATTTGCTTGGTTATAGCAATGGTGTCCAATTGGGGATTAGGACATGGGTGAGAAGCTGTGGTGTGACAATGTGTTGACAATCTTCAGATTTCATTTTTTTTTTTTCACATCAGCATGTAGGTGATCTGTTCACATGACTGGAAAGGTTCAGAAGTCATTCAGGTAACCACACTGAGTCTGGAGTTTAGAGTCACTGGCTTAATTCAGTGTCCGGTTCAAAGAACAGCAGCTGGTCTTAAATGGCAGTGATTACCTAATACTCATGAGAATATATGTAGAGGAAGATTTGGGTTAACTGCAAGATGTTATTTTCTTAAACTTTTAATTAATTAAAATATATTAAAAAAGTATATTTGAGCTGACAGCAATGACACACATATTCCTACCTACAACAAGCAGCTGTTAAAAGAAAAGTAAGGGAGAGGATTACGTAAGGAAAAAGCAGCCAAATTTTCAATTAACTTAAAGGAAAACACATCATCTTTGAAACAACTTCCAAACATGAACTCTTGTGCAAAATCAAATATGTTTTATTTCTACAATCGCTGATTTTTTAGAGTCAAACACTATCATTGTGAAAAATTTGTTTAACATATGGATGCAAGGTACTGTATCAATTTGATTAAATTATGTTATGTTGAAGTAGAAAACTTAAAAATCTCAGCGACTTATGCTACAGGTGCATCAATGATAGGCTGTGGATTTTCCAGAATGTCTTCCCTGCAGTGTTGGCACAACTTCTATATAAACTACATCTATGTCCATGGGAGAACAGTGAGGGCATGACAAAGTATGTGTTGGCACTTAACATTTCTGCCAAGAAGTGGTAAGCACCCTTCTGTTCACATTTCATTTACCTAAACAAATTATAAAAACATTCTTGAGTTAAACAGAGTTGTGTTGTATATTTAACCTACAGGAAAGGATAACAAAATGTGATAAAGATTAAAACATCCTACTGTAAACTTTTCCAGAACAAGCTAATATATTTAAAGAGATGGTAAAAATTACTAAAGTAAGTAGTTATTTAGATACAATTTAAATTATAAAGTGGTGTCAAGTTACAAGAAGCAGATGTCAAATAATAGACTAAGAGTCTCCAAAAGTCTTCTCCTGCATAAAAATATTGAGAATATTGGCTGAATTTTTACAAAATCAACTCTTCTCAAATTTGGGAAATTAATCAAAAGATTGTAATAATTCAAGAATAACCCCAGAATAATTCTGGAAAACATGACTACATCTCAAGTGAGTATAGCAAGTTTAGAGGCACTTTAAGTAAATCTTGCCCATCCCCTCTTGACATATTTTTGGTGGCCTTGAAAACTAACAGCCCTGCAGTTATAATAACTATGAAAAACAACATCCTAGTAGCTTAGCAGTCGTTGCAAAGGACGAAATGAATTTGGAGTTACTCAAACAAGTCTATGCCTACACTAACGTGTATGAAAAGTCCCTGAACAACTTTATTCTTAGGACTTGTCTATACTGATATAACTCAGAACATGCTTTCAGCAAAAAGAGTAACATCAAAGGCAGTTGTCAAAAATAGCCCCTGGCAATTCTTTAACGTCACCTAAGCTTGAAGTAGTGATACCAGTTAAGGCTAATAAGAGATTCATAAAAAAAAAATATTAAAAGGACAAATTGGAGAAAAAGATGTGAATAGTGGGCTTTGGAAAATTCTGATAATTTCTGAAAATTTAGAAGGTCACAGATATGTGCAGGACTGTTCATATGCCCAAAAATCACCTCAAAAATCCCTAATGTCTCACTGATGGCTGACCTTGAAATTCTGCATAAATAGCAAGTGAAAACTAAGGCAGAGTGGTAAACTGCCTGGTCCACCCTCAGCAAGGCGGCAAAGCTCAAGGCATTTAGGGACCACTGAGTGGTCCAGTCAAAAGCTGACCACTAAGCTAACAGGGCAGAGATTTCAGTTGCTGAATATAACAAAGAATAATAACTTTACAGAAATAGTCCAAACAAACAAAAAGAAACAATAAACATCAACAATCACAATCCCTGAGTATGTGTGTAAATCTGATTTTCATAGATGTCACAACATGCTATTTAAAATGTTTAGTTTTGAAAGCAAAAAAAATTTAAGAGACACACAAAGAAGCAGAAAAGTGTTGCCCATTCTCACACAAAAAGATTCTGTTAATAGAAACCATCCTTTGGTAAGCCAAGATCTTAAACTTAAGACATACTTTAAATCAGCTTTTATAAATATGTTAAAATAATGAAGAAAACCATGTCTAAAGAAAGAAAGGTAGGTATGAAAATGATGTCTCATGAAACAGAAAAAACTTTAAAGAGAGGGCAATTATAAAAAAAGAAACCAATAGAAATTCTGGAGATAAAAACTACAATAAATGAAGTAAAAACATTGACTTGAGGAGCTCAACAATTCATTTTAACTGGCCAAAGAGAGTATCAGTGAATATGAAGATATGTAAGTTGAGATTTTGCTTGTTTGACAGATAGAAGAAAATGTAACAAGAAATGTACAAAGCCTTATAGATCTTTTAGAAACTATAAAGTATGTCAACATATGTGCAATGGGATTTTCAGAAGAAAAACCAAGAGAGAAAAGAGGAAGAAAGAAAATTTGAAAATTAGTAGCCATCTTCTCAGCATTTATGAAAAATATTAATCTATACATATAAGATGATCAATGGACTCCAAGTAGGATATACTTAAGTGATCTAACTCTAGGCTGGTCATAGTCAAATTCTTGAAAGGGAAATACAAATAAATAAACTTAAAAGCAGGAAAAAAAAACATGGCATATAATGTAAAAGTGATTCTCAATGAAATTAACACCTAACTTCTCATCAGAAACAATGGAGTTTAGAAGTCCATGGAATGACATATTCAAAGGGCTTTGGGAAAAAATAAAGAGTGTTAGCAAATAATTCTATATCCAGCAAAGTATCCATTAAAATGAATGAGAAACTAGGTATTTGCAGATAAACCAAAACCAAGACAGTTAATTACTAGCAGACTCCATCAAAACTAAAGGGAGTCCTTTAGGTAGTAAAGGACACTAGATAATAATTTAAATCTTCAGAAAAAATAGGAAACATCAGGAAATGTAACTATATGCATAAATACAAGAGCAATGAGAAATTCATTTTTGTTTGGAAATACTGCCTTCTGCCTTGCTTATATGAGAACTACATAAAGCAAATAATTATTAATCTGTATTGATTAGTATGATGCACAAAGATCTAATTAGTATGTCAGAAACAGAACAAAGAAAGGGTGAAAATAGAACTATATAAGAGCATATATACCATGATATATATGGTATACCAGAGCAATTAAGTTGATCTTATTCAAACTTAATATTTTAAGTTAAGATGTTAATTTTAACCTTCAAGAAAATTGCTAAGAAAGTAACTAGAAAAGTACAATAAAAGAAATGAGAGGGAATTTAAATGAATATATTAGAAATTTAACATGAAAGATGGCACTAATAGACAACTGTTGGAAGAAAAATGGCATAAGACATAGAAACAAATTGGCAGTCATAAATCCTACCTTAAAAATAAATACATTGAATGTGAAGCACTAAACATTACAATAAAAAGGCTGATATTGTTCAACGAATAAAAAACAACATATGTTTCAACAATATGCTGTCTAGAAAATATGACACACGTTAGATTCAACAACACAAATAAGTTGAAAGTAAATAGATGAAAAACACCACATAAAAAGTACTTAGAAGAAAGCTTGAGTGGCTATACTAATAGGAGACAAAATGTAAATTATTTCTAATAATAAAAGAATAAAATATATAAATAAATTTGACAAAAGATGGGTAAGGATACTACATAAAAACTATAAAATATGAAAGAACTTAACATCTAAATAAATGACAAGACAGCCCATGCTGTAATTTAGAAGCCAAAATATTATTAGTGTATCACTACTTTCAACATTAATCTATAGATCTATGCAGTTACTGTTAAAATACCAGCTGGTTTTTTGAAGAAATTGATGAGACTGTAAAAATTATATAGAAATGAAAGAAACTTGGACTAGTCAAAACACTTGAGAGTGTAGGAATAAACTGTTACATTAATGGCATAATTTATTTTGACAATATTGAAAAGATCTTCAATGGAAATAAAAAAGTCTTTTCAGTAAATAGTGCAGGACAACTGTTTATCCACATGCAAGAGAAGGAAATGAAAACATATCTCCCAAATACAAACCTGAAATATACCAAGACCTGAATGTAAGATCTCAAGCTATAAAGCTCTTAAAAGAAAACGTTGGTGTAAGTCTTTATTATCTTGGATTGGACAGTGATTTCTTACATATAATACCAAAAGCAGAAATGACAAAAGCAAAAACTATATAAATATGTTGAACTTCATCAAAATTAAAAACTTCCGGTGCTTCACATGACACCATTCAGAAAGTGAAAAGTCAGTCTATGCAGTGGATAACAATATTTGCAAATCCTGTATCTGATTAGTGCCTTGTGTCTAGAATATATAAAGAACATTTTCAGCTTAATAACAGAAAGACAAATAGCCAGTTTAAAACTAGGTAAAGAATTTAAATAGAGATTTCTCCTGAAAAAGTTACACAAATATTCAATAAACACAAGAAAATTTGATGGTTTCTTTTATATGTTAACTTCCCTGGATTAAGGAATTCCCAGATAGCTGGCAAAATATTATTTCTCTGTGTGCTAGTGAAGATGTTTCTGAAAGAGACCGGCATTTGAATTAGTAGACAGTGTAAAGAAAATCTATCCTCTCCAATGTGGGTGGGCATCATTCAATCTCTTGAGGGCTCAGATCAAACAAAGAGGCAGAGAAAAGATGAAATTCCTCACACTTCTGGAGCTGGGACAGGCATCTTCTGCACTTGGACATAAGAGCTCTGCTTCCTTAGGACTCCAGAATGTACACAAGGGCCCCTTTCTCACCCCTTTCTCTCAGCCCTTTGGCTCAGACTGAGAATTACACTATTGGCTCTCCTGGTTCTCAGGCCTTTGTACATTACAGAATTATGCCACTGCCTTTTCCAGTTTTCCAGCTTGCACACAAAATACCATGGAACTTCCATAGTCATGTGAGCCAATTTCTATAATAAATTCCCACTTGCATATCTATATACACAAATCCTACTGGTTCTGCTTCTCTGGAGAATGTTAAATTACTACAAGATGATGATCAATATTATTAATCATTAAAAAATGTAAATCAAAATTTATTTTATACCTACTAGGATATCTAAATCAAAAAAAAAGCAAAATAACAAGGGTTGACCAGGGTTTAGAGAAATTGCAACTCTCATACTTTGATGGTGGAAGTGTAAAATTATGCAGCCACTTAGTGGTTCCTCAACATATAAAGCTCAGATTTACTATATAACCAAGCAATTCCACTCTTAGTTATGTTCCCAAGAAAATTGAAAATGTATCTATTCAAAAAAAGTCTTTATATACATATTCATACACAAATTTGACTATTCAAATTAACTATAAACTCAAAATTAATCCAAATGTCCAGCAGCTAATGAATGAATAAAAAAAATTACATCTATAGAATTAAATATTATTTATATGTAGAAAATGAACTACTGATACATGCTACAGCATGGATTAACCCTAAAACATTATGCTAAGGGAAAGAAGACAGATATTTTAAATTTTATACCATTTTTATCATTATTATTATTTGAAAAATTATTCTATCATTATTAATTTTAACCAGATTATATTTATTGATCATATTTTCTTTGGCAAGGTTAATTAATTTTCAGTTTAAATGACATACTCTGGGGAATTCTTGATTTATCATTGTAAAAGGCTATACTAATATTTATTATTTAATATATTATGACCTCCTTTTATTGTTATGCAGTTATTTGGAAAGTTTCTGTCAACATTTTTAATGATTAAGAAAGAAAACAGCAAAACCCTAGTGAATCACACAGTGTAAAATTTTAAATTACAATTATTACACTTGGGGAAAATTTTTACTTGAAAATACAGTAACAAATAAAAACTTTAAGGATTAAACAGGCAACTTAAGATTTAGTAATTCTTTCCTCACCTATACTAAAAATATCTAAAACATTTCTCCACTGCCAGAAGAGATCTGGGAAATTTTTATTGCCCTAGGGAAAAAAAAAATCCTTTCCACATGCTGTATTATAAAACTGTTTAAAGTTAGATTAAAGAGCTTAATTATTGTAAAAATAATTGCATAAATCAGTATAGGCTACGTCGTCAAACAAGAAACATTTTTTCTCACATTCACACATTTCTCATGAATTTCAGGGCTCTGTCTACCTCTTCCCTTACTGCAACCTAGACTGATGGGAAAGTCGTTTTTTCAAATGTTTTTTATCATGTGCCACAGAGAAAGATTTGTGAATTGTTTCAAGTATAAGTATCATAAAACAACTAAAAGGAAAATATATGCTAGTATATATATGAGTTATGGGAAAGTATGTTTTAGAAATATAATAACAAAAATAATAAATTTGGCCATACTAAACATAAATTGCATAAAATTAAAATATTATGAAGTAAATTAAAATGCAACTGACTAGTAAATAAAATACAACATATGAAATAGAGATGCCTAACTACTTTAATCTATATTGGTTTATATTAAGTAAAATATTAAAACCTTTAAAAAACCTCAAAGAATATAAAAACAGAGTCTATTTACTAAAGAAATGAAAATGTGACTGAACATATGAAACATCTAACTTTATTAGTGATCAAGTAAATACAACACAAAACAACAATGTAAACATTTTTTATTATGATTTACAAAAGAAATGAAAATCTGACTAAACATATGAAATATTTAATTTTCTTAATAATCAAATAATTACAACATAAAACTCTAACGTAAAACTTTTTAATGATCCAAATGGTGAAGATTAAAAAGACTGCTAATAACACAAGACCTCATTCCTGACTTTCTAAATATTACAACATTGTATCCATTTGCTTATGTTTTCACATCTCCATTCTTTCTCTAGAACATATGCCTAATAGCAAGAACCTCATCTAATATTTCACTACTGTCTTCTTATTGCCTGGAACTATGTCTGGGCCTTATGCCCTTCAGTCTGTAGAATGGAAAATAAACTTCCATTCTATCAAGATTTCTTTCTCAGTCTCACAAACTTTCCTACAGGCTTATGACACTTTCCAGAGCAGCAGTCCCAAGTTTAAAGGCTGCTTTGCCCTTGAAGAACATTAATATCATCAACATACATACAGAACCATCATGGCAGGTGAGGAGAGCACAGAGGTGATTATGATTTTCTGACATCTTTTTACTCAAAAGTGACACCTTTTATTCCCCCTTATAATTTTTGCCCAAAGTAAGCCATATGGCCATATCCACAAGGAAATAAAACCTGAAATACACAGGTGTACTAGAGTATATGTTCAATATATAGTTTTTTCAAATGCCTGATGGAATGTTCTACACTGGGTCTCCAAGACTTCTAACATTACAGCAATAAAAGGGGATGCGGACACAGATGGCGCTACCCACCCTCTCTTCACTATTATAAACACAATTCAGAAAATGTAATCATCCCCAACAGAAACAAAGGAGGTAAAGTGGGAGCAGTAAAGAGAAGCTGTTATGTAGTCTTCCATAGAGATGTGTGTCGTCAGTACAGGCAGAAGAATTTTGTGGCTAGATTTCTAAATTCCAAGCAGAATTGTAAACATGCCATGGTACAATGAAAAGGCTGGGAAGATACTCTAGGCCTATATTTGGAAATCATGTTTTTATTAGCCAGGGTTCTCCAGATAGACAGAATCAATAGTATAAATAAATATTAGGTTGGTGCAAAAGTAATTGTGGTTTTTGCCATTACTTTTAATAAGTAAGTATAGATGTGGATATAGATATAGATCTATGATAGGGGTTCTAGTAGGACAATTGGCTCATATGATTATCTAGGCTGAGTTTAAATAAACAATTAAAATACAAGCCAACGCTTAAGCCCTATTTTTATAAATCCTGGTTTAGAATTATTTTTATTTGAATACAACATTATAATTTTGTATTCAAATAAAAATAGTTCTGGTGAAATAGAACATTCACTTACAATTTTGAGGTCATATTTCAGCTTTTAAGTTATGAAAATACAGAGGAATTAAAGAGAAGTGATAATTAGCAGTAGGAGAAAATACTATATAACAAAGCAAAAAATTTCAAAAATAACCCAGATCTTACCAATCAATGTATCAGATATCAGGACCAAATATCAGTATATTTCAAAATGTTAATAATGAAAATAGGACAATATAAGATTAGCTGAGGAAAAAAAACAGTCTCATCCAAAATTCATAGCTCAAAAGGGATTTGAAAGCAAGCATAAATTTGGGGCAGGAAGTGAGAAAAATTACTTTCCAGATTTTTGTGGTTAAATCTGAGAAACTATGATTTAATACATTCTAACTTATTTTTAAGAATACTGAAACATCTAATTATATTGTCCAGTGCATTGCAGACAGTTGCTAAATATACCTTTTTGAAAAACTAAGGTCAGAAATAATAAATTCTGTATAAATAAGTTATTATAATTCACTTTGGGTAAAAAAAAGTACTGTCTTCTGTATGGTTTATTTTTCCTGATAGAGAAAATAGAAAAAAAAAAATATTCATCTAGCAGTCACAGTGGACCAGGAGCTTGTTCAGGTCGTGAGGCACTCATGAAACAGTAGCCAGGGCAGAGACTGCTGATGCTCCCGGGAATTTATTATCTTCATTTTCCCTAAACTACAGAACCTTGTGTTCTCTCCACAACCTATCACTGTGGATTTGCTGGGCACGTGGTGACCTAATTTAGAGAATAGAGTCCTTGGCCTCCATTTAAACGATGTGTGGCAGCACTGGAGTAACCTTCAACCAGTGAAAGGTAAGCAGAAGCAAGAGATGTGACTTCCACATGAATCCGTCTAACAAAATTGTTTTTTGGATTTCAAGTTACTTAAAGGAACTCTTTGTGTGTGTGTCTGTGTGTGTGTGTGTGTGTGTGTACTTTAAACAAAAAGTTTTATTGAGGTGTGATTGACATGAAATAAACTGCACATATTTAAAATATGCACTTGATATATTTTAACATATGGTTTTATGTACTTGTGAAATCATCATCACATTCAACAAACATAACCATTGTCTCCAAAAGTTTCCTTCCACCCTTTTGCAATCCCATCTTCTTTTCCAACCCCACTTCCCTCTTCTCCTCCCTAAACAACCTTTTCTCTAACTGTAAAACAGACATGGTGTTGGCGAGATAGCCTTGATCCCTTGTTCAATACAACCCTTAAGAGGATGCCACAAGTTCAACATAGAAGGAACCTGAGTCCTTACATAATTGCATTAGTGGTTTAAATACACTTTGCCCACTTGTCTCTGGACTGTCATGTGAGTGGAAAAAATGATATAATTGGATAGGTCCACTCCATTTTTTTTTTTAATTACCTACACCATTACCTAGTAGAATTCTTTCTTCTTGGAGTTAATACTCTAATAAATAATTTGTTTAAAATTAAATCAATAAAATGTGGGCATATTTCTTATCAAGAAATTTCTGTTTTATATCCCTAGGCTCTCTGTTTTCATTCTTTTAAAAACTAAAAAATTAAGGTCCTCATGTTACTGTGAAATCCTATTTGGTAAACATGTTTCCAGAAAATGTATCTTCATTATTATTATTTTTTTTGTATTTTCATGTTTTGGGATATTTTGTTTTGAAAAGACTGATTAACATTTATTTTCAGTGGGTTTTTTTTTCTTATAATTAGGCAAATTTAAATACATCTCTAAATCATAATGGCAATAGCAGGGCATGGTGGTGCATGTCTGTGATCTCAGCTACTTGGGAGGCTGAGGCTGGAGAATTGCTTGAACCTAGGAGGTGGAGGTTGCGGTGAGCTGAGATTGTGCCATTGCAGTCTAGCCTGGGCAACGAGTAAAACTCTGTTTCAAAATTTAAAAAATCATAATGGCATTAATTATTCACAGGGAAATCCAATGAAGTTTACCAGCATTTTTGACAACTTTCAAAGTGAATTTTCTGTCAAAAGATGTAGCTCACAACCAGAAAAAAAAAAGAAGGAAAAAGAAAAAAAGAAATATTCAGAAAGATTAAAATAAGTGTATACCATGACTCTACAAGTGTAGGAAATATACTTTATGTCAGTCTCAAGTTCTTTTTATGTACATATCCAATTTCATTTAAATATGCTGCTTATAACATATAAATGTGTAGATGATTGTACTTATAAAATATTTTTTAAAGTATAAAGATAAATATATCATATATAAAAGTATACTTTATTTTAATATTCATTAAGATTATTTTTAATAACACGGTTTAACTTATAGAAGGAGGAATAAAAATCTGCAGATTAGAGCAAGCTGGTTAAAGCATAGATTCTGGATCCAGAATTCCTGGATTGCATCCACTTCCTCCCAGCAGTGTGATCTTGGCCAAGTTTATCTGAACATGCTCTGCTTCAGTTTTCTTGTTCATGAGGTGGGCAATAATAGAATCTTTTCTTAGTATGGCTGAGAAGATACAAAACATTTTTCAATAAAACCACTTAGACCAAAAAAAAAAAAGTACAGATTGTCCCTGATTAGGATGAGGATGATTTGATTTACAAATTGATTCTTCCTAACCATGAGCATGGAATGTTTCTCCA
>CAUYQU010018734.1:0-64280 GCA_963574635.1 Cheracebus regulus
AGAGACAACAGATGCTGGAGACGATGTGGAGAAATAGGAACACTTTTACACTGTTGGTGGGAGTGTAAATTAGTTCAACCATTGTGGAAGACAGTGTGGTGATTCCTCAAGGACCTAGAAATAGAAATTCCATTTGACCCATCAATCCCATTACTGGGTATATAACCAAAGGATTATAAATGGATCTATTATAAAGACACATGCAAACTTATGCTCATTGTGTCACTGTTTACAATAGCAAAGACCTAGAACTAACCCAAATGCCCATCGATGATAGACTGGACAGGGAAAATGTGGCACATATACACCATGGAATACTATACAGCCATAAAAAAGGATGAGTTCGTGTCCTTTGCAGGGACATGGATGAATCTGGAAATCATCATTCTCAGCAAACTGACACAAGAACAGAAAATCAAACACCACATGTCCTCACTCAGGAGTGGGTGTTGAACAATGAGAACACAAGGACATAGGAAGGGGAACATCATACACTGGAGTCTGTTGTGGGGTTGGGGGTTAGGGGAGGGATAGCAAGGTGTGGGGATATTGGGGAGGGATAGCATTAGGAGAAATACCTAATTTAGGTGATGGGGGGATGGAGGTACAAGCCACTATGACATGTGTATACCTATGTAACAATCCTGCAAGATCTGCACATGTACCCCAGAACTTAAAGTAAAAAAGAAAAAGAAAATAAATAACAAGGAGATAAATTTTTTAAAAATCCATGTAATTGGAAAAATTAAAACACGTCTAATAACTTATGTCAAAACATAAAGGGCAGGGCATGGTGGCTTACATTTCTAATCCAAGTATTTTGGGAGGCTGAGGCTGATGGATCATGAGGTCAGGAGATCAAGACCATTCTGGTCAACATGGTGAAACTTCCCCTTTACTAAAAATACAAAAATTAGCTGGACGTGGTGGCATGCACTTGTAGTCCCCGCTACTTGGGAGACTGAGACCAGAGAATCACTTGAACCCAGGAGGCAGAGGTTGCAGTGAGCTGAGACTATACCATTGCACTCCAGCCTGGGTGACAGAATGAGACTCCATCTCAAAATAAAAAAAAAAAATAGAAATTAAAAAATAAAAACAGACCATTTAAAGGATATCATAATGAAAAATGATAAAACCATAGTGAAAAACCTGAATGTCAAGTTTTGTAGAATACTTCAAAAGTATTTAGAAGGAAAAATATTGTCTTAAGTATTGATATTAGAAAAGAAGAAAGAGTAATAATTAATGAGTGATCATCAGCTCAACAACTGGAAAGGCAACAGTGGAATAAATTCTAAGAAGGCAAAATAATAATAATAAATAGCAAAGATTAATGAAATAGAAAAACAAAGGGATATAGACAAAAATCAACAAAACTAAAAGCTGGTTTATGATTATTTTGAAAAACCTAACAGATAGACAAGTTCTGTCAAAATTATTCAGGAAAAAAGGCCACAGGTGAGCATATTCAGAAATGACGGGTAGATACAATTATAGATACAGTGACCAAAAAAATCACAAAAATAAGGGGAACTTTTTATGACAATAAACTTGAAAAAACAAAGAAATGAATGATTTTCTAAAAATAAATAATTTACCAAATCTGACTGAAGAAGAAACAGAAATTTTGAATAACCCTGTTACCCACAAAAGAAACTGAGTTAATTAATTACAAACATATACACACCCATGAAAAATATCCATG
The DNA here is from genome assembly GCA_963574635.1 of Cheracebus regulus. Classification (NCBI taxonomy): domain Eukaryota; kingdom Metazoa; phylum Chordata; class Mammalia; order Primates; family Pitheciidae; genus Cheracebus; species Cheracebus regulus. Next base: position 1,709 of record CAUYQU010018734.1, read on the forward strand.
AGAGTCAGATTTTTAACATGATTTCTACCACTCAAGGAAGAGTTCAAGTTAGACATATAGAAAGTTCCAGAGAACATAAAGAAGAAAAAAATCCATAACCCATTTTACATGATTCATATTACTTGGACTGTTACTGCACTAAAGCCAGGTAAGAACAGGACGAGGACAACAACTTATATACTATTTAATATGAACACGACTACACAAATCTGAAAGAAAAGCACACTGGGCTTGGCCAGTGACTGTAAGGGTAATTTGAGATGATAACATCAACGAATATAATTTACTACGTTAATAGTTTATTGGAAAAAAAATGCCTACCTCTGTAAATGCAGAAAAAGCTTTAAACTCAACAACCATTTGTTATTTTAAAAATCCTTTTTCACTATGAGTAGTAATAGAAGTAAACTTTCTTAATCTGACAGTGGGTATTTGGCAAGGAAATTTTTTTAAGCTACACTAAGTATCTTTTTTCTGTTCTTTTATTTATTTACTTATTTTGAGACAGGGTCTCATTCTGTCACCCAGGCTGGAGTGATCATGGCTCACTACAGCCTTGACTCCCTGGGCTCAAGTGATCCTCCCACCCAGCCTCCTCCTGAGTAGCTGGGACCACAGGCATGCACCACCGTGCCCATCTAATTTTTGTGTTTTTTATAGAGTTGGGGTTCTGCCGTGTTTCACAGGCTGGTCTCAAACTCTTGGGCTCAAGCAATCCTGCTTTGGCCTCCCAAAGTGCTGGGATTACAGGCATAAGCCACTGAACCTGGCCAGTATCATTCTTAATGCTGAAACATGAAGAGCAGTTTACTATTAAAAATAACATAAGGATGTTTCTATCATTGCTTACATTTGACATTATTCTGGTGGTCTGAGCCAGAATACTAAGAAAGGTAAAAAGCAAAGGAAAAGAAATAAATACAACATCATCATTTACAGATAATCTGACCATCTATAAAGATAACCCAAGAAAGCTCAAGTTATTTTATTAAGAGTCTAGCAAAGTTTCTATATATAAAACATAGAAATGGTAACTGCATTTTTACATGTCAGCAACAATTTACCAAGTTAATCATAAGCTAACTATGACATTACTTAACTAAAGATATGAAAGACCTTTATAAACCTTATTAAAAGACTCAAATGAAAGCTATATCACATTTATGTATTGAAAGAATCAATGCAGTCAAAAAGCCAATTCTCCTTTATTCCAATTAATACTATTTCAAATCAACATCCAAAAAAGGATTCTCCATGAAATTTTACAAGCGGAGTCCAAAATTTTTACACAGGACCTGAGGTTTTAATGATAACCAAGACAATTTTGAGCAAGAACAAAGCAGAGCACTGACCACATGCGAGATGAAGCCTATTCTGAAATCACAATGACTGCCTGGCACGTGGTCTTGGTGCACGAAGGGAAACATGGACAAATGGAGTGGGATAGAGAGAGTGACACAGACTCATGCGCAGATAGAATCCTGATCCATGGCAAATGTGTCATTACACACCAGTGGGGAAGTGATGGACTGCTTAACAAACAGTGCTGAGACAACTGTTAGCCATAAAAACAAATTACAGGCTGGGCACGGTGGCTTCTGCCTGAAATCCCAGCCCTTTGGGAAGCTGAGGTGGGCAGATCCCCTGAGGCTGGGAATTTGAGACCGGCCTGACCAACATGGAGAAACCCTGTCTCTCCTAAAAATACAAAATTAGCGGGGCATGGTGCTGCATGCCTGTAATCCCAACTGCTCAGGAGGCTGAGGCAGGAGAACTGCTTGCACCCAGGAGGCGGGGGCCGCAGTAAGCCGAGATTGTGCCATTGCACTCCAGCCTGGACTGCAACTGCTGAGTGAAACTCCATCTCAAAAAGAGAAAGAAAAAACAAAAAACACAAAAAAAACAAAATACAGCTAGTCCCACCTCACACCAAATATAAAAATAAATTTTAGGTAAGTTTAATTGAAAAATATAAAAGACAAAACTTTACAACATTCAGATCTCAAGATAGGAAAGATTTTTTTTAGACCAGAAGCTGAAAAGAACAATGAAAAAGTAAAGACTTGATAAATCTGCATATATGAAAATTTAAACTTTGTGCACATTTGAAAGACTACATAAAAATAAAGAAGAGCAACAACCTGGGAGAAACTACTTGTAACATACATAAACTACAAAGGATTAGAACACATTATACAAAAGAACCCCTTCAAATCATTATGCAAAAGACAAACTACCCAGAGGAAAATGGGCAAAGGGTAATGAGTATTTCACTGAAGAAAGTTAAATAGCCAATACATATACGAGTGATACTCATCTTCACTAGAAATCAGGGAAAAGGAATGCAAGCAAAACCCTCAACGTTATAGTTTCACCTCTGTAAGATTACAGACTGATAAAAATTAATGTCTGATCACGCTCACCCATTGGCACAGAATAACTCCCATACACTGCTTCTAAAAGTCTAATATAATCATTTTTGAAGAAAGACATAATATATCCAAAGATGTGTATTTCCTAAAATCTAGCAATTCCCCTTCTAGGTTTATCTAGAAAGTAATTTTGCATGCATAAAGAAGACAGACATGTAAGACACAGAATATCATATGTTGCAGTGTTTTTATTGCTTGCTAGTGGTTAATAATTAGAAATAACACAAATATCTACAAATAAATATATAGTATGTTTTTAGAAAGGAATACTCTACATCTGTGAAAATTAATAACTAGAGTGATATGAACATAGGTAATTTCCAAAAGCAGAATATATAGATAGTGGAAAGTAGACTGAAGAAAAGAAACAGTATTCGGTCATGTCTATGAAGTTTAAATACGTGCAAGGCAAAACTACACACTAGTGATACATGTATATTTGGTAGAAACAAAAACACATATGAGAGTAATAAATACCAAATTCAGTGGAGTGATCATCTCTAGGGAAGAAGGGAAATCAAAGGGATAAGGGGCTCAATTTTATATCTGATGCTTTTTATTGTTCTGTAACTTTCTAGAATTATCTAAAATTTTCTGTAAGCCCTGAATATATTTCTTAAAGTCATTCATTTCTCTGAAATAAAAGTCCTTCTTAGGTGGATAAATAACTTGTATATCAAATATCTTTGAAACCCGAAGCTAACTGAACATCAATAGTTATATCCAGTTCTAGAATTCAGAAACATAACAAAAAAATAGGGTACTTTATACAGAATTATTTTAGGAGCCAAATAATTTCTCTTAATTGAGGACTTTGATTCAGGCTTTAAAGCCTGCCCTTTGAGTTCTTCTCCAGCACTAACTAGCAGCCTCACCTTCTGAGTTCTCTTTCTGGAGGGGGGAGAGAGAAGCAACATTGCTGGTCTACGTTCTTAAACGAGAAGCGAAATGAGGATCTTGCTATTGCCCTTACACCTCTGACTTCAGCTCATTCTTCTAAATATCCCAACCTTTATAATCTTCTACATATCTCAACCACCTGAGAAGCACTAGTAGCTACACCTGGTCACAATGAAGCCTGTTTTTATCAGACCTTAACACAATTTCCTTTTTAAAATGAGAATAATAGAGCTTGTTTAACATTGTTTAGAATTGGAAAAGAATTAGAACTTGAGAAAGTTAAGCAGGATCCATCCAGTTTAGTCAAGTGAAATCTGTCGTTCCTTGTTGGAAGCCTCTAAAAAAAGGATATGCAGCTCATCCTCCTGTACACCCGGACCTTGCAAAAGCAGATCCCATATTGACTCCTAGGCCAGAGTTCACCTGTGAACACAATGGCAGGCAGCATTAATAACACTTGGAGGCCCTTTCTTTAATCATCTCAGTACTGAGAGAATGGAAATATGAGCTTCTTATTAAAAGTACTGAGGAATGGTTCTTCTTTTCCAGAAATAAAGCAAAATACCTTGAGTAATGAAAGATTTATTATCCTGTGTGCCCTAATAACAGATCCCTGTATCAGGAGGAGAAGCCTGTCTGTCCTAGGTGAATCTAAGCGACTTTGCTTCGGTTAGAAGATGGACACCCCAAACTGTCATTAAAAAGATGGGCACCAAAATTCATGCTGGCATGGTGAACTCTTTTCTTTATAAAGGCATCTTTAACAGATTTTTATCTTTCATATTGTTATTCCAGGAAAATATCTACAACAATTGGAAGTTGCTGCAATCATGACATAAAGGAATGAGCACAGGGCTTGGGATCAGAAAATTTGAGTGTGGCTGCTAAACCTCAGTTATTTGTAAAATGGAGATAATCACATGTCTAACTTGTATACTACTGTAAGGTTTAAATGAGAATGTAAATGAGAATTTGCTTAGAACAGCATCTAGGCCACGGTAAGCACTCAGTAGCTATTTATGTTGGGTGTTGAAAATCTGTAGAAAGCAGGCGTGAGGTGGGATCAGGGATTTGTGCTGTAGTCCCGAGGCCAGGTCTGGAGAATGACACTGGCAGTTCCCAACCTGATGGACTCTGGTGGGCTGAGGGTTTGATGTGAGCCTTCCCATCATGGCTACCCAGCTAGGTCAGTCATCAGGACTGCATGTCATGCTCAGTGTGCACCTGGAAGGCTAAAGTCATCTGCAGTTATGCCCAAGGCAGCTGCAACCGAGTGAAACTACATGGGAATGCAGGTGGCAAGAGGCCAAAGAGATTTTATAAGAGAGAGGATAATATACTCTGAGGGAGAGGAATTACAATATTTAATCTTCACCTTGCCAGGCCCCAGGGTGCGCTCCAAAAAGCACACCTGGTGAGAGCCTCCCACACTGGGACATCTGGAACAGGAGCTCTACTCCACTGAAATGTGGTTGGTAATAGTAGTTAACTTTCCGGAAATGATATGGTGTGCCAGTTACTTTACATCTATGAATACTACAAAAGGAGGTTATATGGATTAAAAGAGCTATTAAAAGAGCCAATTTTGTTAATTATCCCCTTCTTTATATATGAGGAAACTGAGGCACAGAGAAATTATATTAAGGCATAGCAGAGCTGGGCTTTTAACCCAGCTGTCAGTCCAGAGCCCCAGCGCTGACTGATGCCCCTTTCCTCCACACCACTCGTACTTAGTAAAGCACCATTCCAGCAGCATTTAGCACAGCACAGGTTCATTTCTTCCCTAGAGATGGCCACTACCCTGAATTCAGTCTTTATTCTTACCATATATGTGTCACATTTTTTCTTGGCAGCCTATGTTTTGTCAGATCTTGTTTTCTCATTCATCTCTATACCCTGGCACATAGAAGAGCCTCACTGTCTGATGAGTCAACTAATGACTGAATAAACAGGATGCATGAAGTCAGAATAATATGTATAGGCTAGTCTCAGTGCTCCCAGACCCCCAGCCCAATCTCTAAGGGAAGATGTATGATAAGGACCTACAGAGAAGGAGTTTTTTGCACTAGACCCTGTCCACTGGCAACAGCTGAGTGAATGCAGGGTGGGTGCCTGCCCCAAATGCAGCCCGTCAAAAGGCAGGCTATCCAGTGGCACAGGAGGCTCCTGGCACAGATGGCTAAGCTAATCATAGTCATGTCTCAGGGCTGTGCATTGGGAGGTGGAGGGAGAATGTGCATTTGAGAGAAGCAAAAGCCAAAGGGCCTGGAGGTGGGGAGGCCCTTGGTGGCGCTGTATGAGACCAATGTATGAGAGGACAAAACAGAGAAGGAACTCAAGGTGTAGGGAGAAAAAAAAATGATGTTGACTGTATGAAGAGAGAGAGGGGGTGGCAGAAGGAGGCAAAGGAACAAAGGAGACCACGTGGGAAGGGACTGAGACATGTTAACGACAGAGCATCAGAGGACACAGCTAAGAACTCACACGGCCAGGGACACCCGGCTGACCCTGATTTCTGGTGCAGGGAGGTGGCCATGAAGGGTGGGGACATGACTAGCCAGCCTTCCCTAAGTGTGCAGGAGGCCTGTCCCATGGCTGACAACACACTGTGCTGACAATCATGGGAGTTCTTCCCCAGCCTCCCATCACTGGGAAGACACTGAGCTCAAAGGGGCCTAACTAAGATGCCAAGGAAAGGAAATCCAGGTCAACAAACAATTGTATTAGCATTGAAAAATGCCTAGAAATAACAGTAAATTTCAAGTTCGATTTTTCTGGGAGGGAAAAGAGTTACTGAAAGAGTCAAATGCAGAGCAGTGTGCTCCTAGAGTATTCTCAAATCTTCCTTCTCTTTGCATGAGAGTTTGTGACATCTTATCCCAGAACTTACTCTCAGGGCACGTGCTTGCATCTGACAGCTTCATAGGTATGTCTTCCTGTGAAGTCTCTGAGCTGTCCCAAGATGCTCCCCTCACTGTTGCAGTTAATGTTATTTGTATTTATATTCTCCTAGCCAAGTGATGGGGTTCCAGGAACTTCAGCTCTCACTCAGCAAGTCACTGAAACTGTGCTCATCCAAAAAGTTTTACCAACCTCCATTTTAAGAATGCAAGAAGAACCGCAAAGGGGATTTAAAGTCCAATCAGACACCTAGTTGCTGAATAAATACATCAAAATTGATAAGCACCTTCACCAGTGAACACGAAGAGCCACGAGAAACTGAAACAAGAAGACTGCTTGAGGGTAGGAGTTCAAGGCCACAGGGAGCTATAGTCACGCCACTACACTCCACCCTGGGCGACAGAGCAAGACCCTGTCTCTCAAAAAATAAAAACAAATTTTTAAAAGAAGGGCTTCAAGCTGTCACAAAACTGAGGGTGGAAGAGGATCTGCATCCCCTGGTGTATAAATGTGGATTCACCCCTCAGCATTGTTTTCTAGTTGTGAGGCTGTCACTGCACCCAGGCTGTGAGAGAAAACACAGATGCATCATAAGGGATGTGAGCTTGAAAGCCAGGGCTTCAATGTCACCAAAACTCATGGCTCATTGTTCAGATTTCAGCACAGAAGCAATAGAAAGTTCTTTAAAGCCAGTATCAGAGTTTTCAACTTTCCTTCCCTGGGAAAATATACTCTGAAATCATAGTGGAAATCAATAGTAGACTGAAATTTTAGATCTAAATATTAGTTTAACATACATTTGAGGGAGAGAGGTAAAGTAAATGACTTACAATGTTTTTCTCATAGGAATTCAACATTATTTCCATTATACAGACTTGAATAATAAAAGGACTGGTTTCAGAAAGAATCAAAATATATACCAGAAGGATATATATATATATATATCCCTCAAATATGTGTTAAACTAATATATATCCCTCTAACATGTATCTCAGAGAGAGATTTCTGTTGATGAAGGAATGGAATGGAAAGAGAACAGGATGCAAAAGAAGGAAAGGGGTCCTACGGCAGCTGTGCTACTCACACCGCACCTGAACTTAGGTTAGCCTCTTGAATGCCTGCAGTTCTCTCATTTGTGCTGAGTGTGGAGGGCAGATGGAGGAAGCCATGTCCAGATCACAGGCTAAGTTCACAAATGGTCTCCAGCCATTTCTTTCTGCCTCTCTCTCTGCCTGCTTTCTGGGAGTGTTCATTATTGTCAGGGACGCTGAAAACGTACTATGTGGTAATTAGGAATACTTAACTCAGGTTCCCACTTTTGTTTTTCTTTTGAGGGGGAGAGGTAAATGACTTACATTGTTTTTGTCACAGGAATTCAACATTATTTCCATTATACAAACTTGAATAACAAAAGGATTGTTTCAGAAAGAACCAAAATTATATACTTGATAATGAGAATAACTTCTTAGGTTTGGAAATAAACAGTTTACCTGTTGCATAACACAATGGGGTTTTTCATGCATAAATAGTAACCTCTCCTTTTCCTAGGACTTCTTGCCTTTTTAATAGAAAAGTGATTTGCCAGAAGAACGACACAAGACAACTAGTCAAATCTCCATCTTAAATAGTTTTGAATGTCTCTTGGCTCTTAACAGAACAAACCCGCTGCCCAGGCTGAGCTAAGACAACTGAGAGAGATGACTAAAAGCTGAGGGGGAGATTTTCTGTCAATGACAGTCTTTTTTTGACGACAAATTAGCACTTTGTTTATCTAATAACCTGCAAATAGACTAAACATAAAACAGGAAATCTTTATAAAGATACAGCTAAGGCAAATAGGAGAGATTAAAATATACTAGATTTTTCAGTTGAGCTAAGCCCATAAAAAAAAAAGGTTAAAAAAGAGAAAATATACTAAAACACTTAACCATTCAAAATATAATTTAAGTCTGCCAGATAGCCTACAATTACTTTTTGAACAAAGTGAGTAACTTTAAACTCAACACTCAGCAGGTCACTCTTCTATTTGTTTCTTGCACAATAAATTTTTAGCAGATGCACAGTATCTTATAAAAACAGACACAGAATGTTGTAGCAACTCCTTTAAAGAAAATGCAATCTTTCTCCATCCCCTTGAATCGAGGCTGAACATGTGATTGGCTGTAGCCCATGTAACAATCAGCAATGCGATTCAATTCAAGCAGGGGCTTGAAAAGCATCTGCACACTGGAGCTTGCTCCCTTGCTTCCCTTAGGAACCCTACACCATCACCATGTGAACAAGTCTGGGCGAGGTGGCTGGGCCATGAGGCACGGTGCCAAGCTGCTTCCTCAAGTCAGCTGATAGTCAGCCAATTGCTAGATATCGAGTGAGACAATCAATGACTGGCTGACTGCAAACACCTGAGTTAACCCAGCGGCGACCAGAGTAATTGTTCAAGGTGAGCCTGGCCAAAATTACCAAACTATAAAATCAAGAGGTAAATTCATGCTTGTTGTTTTAAACCACTATGTTTTAGTTGTTTTTTATATAGTTAAAAGCTGACTGAAACAGGATGGGTTTTGAAAATATTTTCTGTATTTCTGTCTGAGGAAGTTGACACGTCATTGGTGGATCCCAATACAATCTGAAATGTTGAAGCAATTAAAGTCATCTTACAATATGACCTATTAGCTAAACTAATATCCCACTGTACCCTAAAATGGCCACCATGCCCATCTAGCCATTCACCATCTTGCTCCCCAAAGAAGTCTAGTTTCTTTGCCTAGTGGTATCTCACTTCCTCTCTACCAGAGTTCTTCAAGACACTTCCCTTGATGACAATACTGGACACTGCTCTTTATTTCTCCAGGCTCCAGGATGTGTCCTTCTGGCACACCATCACAAACGATTGGTTGGTTCCTTCACTGTTTTGTGAGTGAACATTGCTTCTGGCACAGTTTATCCCTTGTTGCCTTTGGGAGTACATCAGAACATGGTCCTTGTCTCCTACTTCTCCTTCCCCCACAGCAACTGTGTCTGAGTGCCGTCAATACACACTGACTGAATTTTGTTGTCTATATCAGTGATGAGAGCAATGTCACAAAAACACATGTTGTAGCAATCGGACACATTTATGAACAAAGAAACCTATCATTTTCATGTTGATTTTTCCTTTTGTCTCTCTTTACAGAAGGTAGCTTTTCTAATAAAAGTTTTCCATAAAGTAAAAGTTGGCACACTGAACCCAACCAACTTTCTACATATAATTGGAGCCTATTTCAGTGGTGAAAAAAGGAAAGTTCTTGGACTTCCACTTTCAGTTCATTTGCAGGAATAGGAACCAGATTTACCTACACCTGAAACAATTAAACACTAGACAAAATATATGAAACAGCAGCACTGAAGAAACTGGCCATCAGATGGTGAAGGCCAGTGATTTCTGAGAGGTGAAAAGCAAAGGAGGTGATCCTCATGATTGCCCTAGCTTACTGATTACAGAACGTTTGCAGGCTGTGGTCCGTAATGGGAAAACCCAGGCAGAGCCTGGAAGTCTCCGTTAGTCAAGGAGACAAAGCTGGGAATCTGGAGAGACAAATGGGGCTAACACTGGCAGGTAACATACTAGATAGAGTCTGTATAGAGAGAAAGAGACCTCCATACATCTGTAGAAGGCTTCCCTCAAGTAACTAAGTGAGGATTGTTCAGCATATGCATGTAAAAAGTTATCTGTGGCCAATGAAAGAACTATCCAAATGAATTAGAGCAAACAGTGCCTGGAAATGATATAAGGCAGAGGGTACTGCCTGTTCCCAACAGTTAAAAAACCTCATAATTCAGAGGGAACTGGTTAAAGTTTTACCGAGTGTCTAGCCTCAGTAAGTGGAAATATATTGGACTAAACACAGCTCTGGTCCTGCCTAATAAAGCTAAATATGCAAGACCTACAAGGATCAAACTGTTTGAGTTAAGCCCATCCCAGAACAAAGCTCAAAAATATTTACAGGAATACAAAAACATCCAGTACCCAGCAAGATAAAATTTACAAAATACAGCATCCAATAAGAAATGACCAAGCACGCAAAGAACTATGAAAATACAAGCCATAATCAGAAGAAAAAAGTAAATTTTTTGAAACCAATCCAAAAATGACACAGATGATAGAATTAGTTGGGGAGAATGATAAAACAATTATAACTATAGTTCACATATTCAAGAAGATAGAGAAAATATTTAGCATGTTAAAGTATGAAAGGTATTAAGAAAGAGCCCTGTTGACTGTCACTGCAGAAAAAAAGTGAACTTGAAGACACAGCAACATAAGTATTCAAAGTGAAACACATTCAAAATGAATCAAAATGAAAAAAATACTGAAAAAAAATCAACAGAGCACCAATGAACTTTGTGAAAACTTCATATGACCCAATGTACATGGAATTGGAGTTATTAAAACACAGTTGAAAAGTACCAAAAATTTTTGAAGAAGTAAGCATAAGATTTTTCCCAATTTGATGAAAACTTTAAACACACAGATCCAAGAATCTCAAGTCCCAAGCATAAGAAACATGAAAAACTACACCAAGGCATATCAAAATCAAACCGCTAAAAACCAGTGATAGCATTAACCTTAAAAGCAGCCAAAAAAAAAAAAAAAAAAAAAGATACATTACATGCAGAGGGACAAAAATAAAAACAGAAGATGTTTCATCGAAAACAATGTAAGGTAGAAGAAAGTGGTACAACATCTTTAGAGTACTGAAAGGAAAAATAAAACCCTTATAATTCTTTACCTAGCAAAAAATATCTTTAAAAAATTATGGTAAAATAAAGATTTCTTTCAGACATATAAAAACAGGAATAGGCTGGGCGCGGTGGCTCACGCCTGTAATCCCAGCCTTTGGGAGGCCGAGGTGGGTGGATCACGAGGTCAAGAGATCGAGACCATCCTGGCCAACATGGTGAAACCCCGTCTCTACTAAAAAAATACAAAAATTAGCTGGGCGTGGTGGTGCACACCTGTAGTCCCAGCTACTTGGGAGGCTGAGGCAGGAGACTTGCTTGAATCTGGGAGGCGGAGGTTGCAGGGAGCCGAGATTGTGCCACTGCACTCCAATCTGGCGCCTGGTGACAGAGCAAGACTCTGTCTCAAAAAGAAAAAAAAAAAAAACCAGGAATAGTTTATTACCTAGATCTGCACTACAAGAAATGTTGGCAGAAGATAAATGACACCACATGGCCATCTTCATTTACACAAAATAATAAAAAGAATTAGAAAAGATAATGACACAGGTAAATATAAGCCTTATTTTATTATTTAAATATATTTTAATCAGTTGCTTACAGCAGACATAATAATAATGTATTGTGGAATTTACAATATTATTAAAGTAAAATACATGATCACCACAGCATAAAGGCTAAGAGAACAAAAATGAAAGTGTGTTGTTGCAGGGTTGTTATGCTATGCATGAAAGCTATAGTATCACTTAAAGGTAGACTATGATAAGTTAAAATGTATACTATAAACCCCAGTGCAATCACTAAAATAATACAACACTTATTGCTAGTAAGGTGACAAAATAGATAAAAAGAACTAATAGAAAATATGCAACCCCCCTAAAAAGGCAGCAAGAATAAAAAAGGAAAAAAGATGGAACAAACAAAAAGTATAAATTCAAATAAATCAATAATCACATTAATATAAATGGTTCAAACACTCCAATTAAAAGGCAGAGATTATCAGACTGGATTTAAAAAAAAAAAAAAACAAACTTCAACACTATGTTGCCTACAAGAAACATAAACCTAATTTATCTTCAAATAATAAAAAAGATATACCATATTAATACTATTTTTTAAAAGCTGAAGCTATATTAATATCATATAAAGTAGACCTAAGAATCAAGTATGTTATCAGATATAAAGGTAATTTCAAATGATAAAAGAGTCAAGCCATCAGTAGGATATAACAATTGTAAGTTTTTATGCACCTAATAAAAGAGCTTCAAGATACATGAGGAAAAACTAATAGAACAGTAATATATTTTTAAAAATTAAAATTATAGTATGCTATTTCTTTACTACTCTCTCAGTAATTAATGGAACAAGACAGACAAGGATTAAGGATACAGAATACTAGAACAATACCATCAACCAAATAGACATCTACAGAACATTTCACCCAAAAACATTAGACATAATTGTTTTCAAAGGTACACAGTATATTTGCCACAACAGATCCTAGTCTAGGCTGTAAAACAGCAATAAATTTAAAAGTATTCAAGTCTTATAACATATGTTCTCTGACCACAATTTCATTAAATTAGAAATCAGTAACAGAAAGATAGTTGTAATATCCATAAATACTTATAAGCTAAATAAATACTTTAAAATAACCCATGGGGTAAAGATTTTTTAAAAATTTACAGAGAAATTAAGAAGCATGTTAAATGAAGATAAAAATACAACATAAAAAACTTTGTGGAATGCACCAAAAGCAATACTTACAGGAAAATTTGTAACACTGAATATCTATATTTGAAAAGATAAAGACTCAAATCAATAAACTCATCTCCTGAGAAGCAGAGCAAAATTTACCCAAAGCAAGCAAAAGAAATAAAACAAACAGAAAAATAATACAAAAGTTAAATGAAACTAAAAACTGGTTCTTTGTGGTCAATAAAATTGATAAATCTCTAGCCAGACTGATGGGAAAGGAGAGAGAGAAGACACAAATTACCAATATTAAGAATGAGAAATATGATCACTACAGATACTAAAAGAATAAGGGACTATTCTCAACAATTATATTCCAATAACTTTTACATCTTAGATGAAATGAAAGACTTGAAAGATAAAAACTACCAAAACTCTCTCAAGATGAAATAGATGATCTGATATGAATTAATATAAATATCTGTTAAAAGCATTGAATTTATAGTTTTAAACTTTCCCATGAAGAAAGCCCCAGTCCCAGATGTCCTCACTGGTGAATTCTATGAAATACTTAAGAAAGAAGTAGTACTAATTCTGTGCAGCCTCTTCTAGAAAGCTGAAGAGGAAAGAGTACATCTTCTCTCATTTATGAGCATTACTCTGATGTACAGCCATTATGGAAGATAGGCATTTCTTAAAAGCTAAGGATCTACCTGGCATAAAACTTGGACATTCTACTTTTAGTAATAATCATGCATAACATTTCAGTCAACAATGAACCACAAGATAGTGGTTCTGTAGATTACAATGAAGATGAAAATGTGCTATCACCTAGTGATGTTATAGCCCTCATAACATTGTAGCACAACTACCTTTCTTGTTTAATTAAGTTAGTGTAGCCTAAGTATATAGTGTTATAAAGTCTATAGTTATGTAAAGTCTACGCCTTCACATTCATGCTTCCAATCCTGTAAGCTCCACTCATGGTGAGTGCCCTATATAGATGTATGATTTTTTTCTCTTTTATACTGTATTTTTAACCATACCATTTCTATGTTTAGATATACAAATACTTCTCACTGTGTTACAGCTGCCTACAGTATTTGGTACAGTTACATGCTGTACAGGTTTGCAGCCTAGGAGTAGTAGGCTATACCATATAGCCTAGGAGGACATCTGGGACTGGAGCTTTCTTCATGAGAAATTCAATGTCTTCATCATTATTTATCTTATATTAATTCATATTAGATCATCTATTTCATCTTGAGTGAGTCTTGGTAGTTTGTGTCTTTTAAGAAATTCTTCCATTTCATGTAAGTTGTCAAAGTTATTGGAATATAATTATTCAGAATAGACCCTTATTATTTTTGTACAACAAAATTGCCCAGCACTGCATTTCTCAAAACATATCCCCATCATTAAGTAATGAATGACTGTATTTACCCAAGAGGAATGAAAGCACATGTACATACAAAGACTTGTACACAAATATTCACGGCCAAAAAGCAGAGACAACCCAAATGTCTATCAACAGGTAAATAGATAAATTATGGTTTAAGTACACAATGGAATATTACTCAGTCAAAAGAAATGTACCATTGAAACACGCAACAAAATGAAGTAATCTCAAAACAATTATTCTAACTGAAAGAAGTCAACTCCCCTCAGAGTATATACTGCCTGATTACACTTATATAAAATGCTAAAAACACAAAGGCAAATGAATCTACAATAAAGAAGCAGATCAGCGGTTGCTTAGGGATGGGGAAGGGTAGCAATAATCACAAAGAGGCAGGAGAAGATTTTTGGGGTGATGGATATGCACATTATTTCCATTGCGGTCATGGTTTCACTGGTGTACACATACGCCAAAATTGATGTGCTGTTTCTTGCATGTTAATTTTACTGCAAAAGCTGTTTTAAAAAAATATCGTTTGTTAAGTTCAAGTTAAGTAAAATTGTGTTTCTGAAAGATGCAAACCTTCAATGTTTCCTAGTTAAAAATATAAATGATAATCTCTGGTAAAATACTAACAAAAGCAAAAGCTAAGTTCACAAAGTATCTGATATGTGAAATTAGCACTTAATTCACAAGTAGATAATTTAATACAAAGACTTAGAGGTCAAAAATAATAATTTTAAAAAAATAGCGTTGAAATGATTCTGAGTAATGAGATGGTCCTCACAACCTGGCTGTGAAATTGAGGATTACCTTGTCTAATGAACACAGGAGAACAGGTAACTCTAAGTTATGCCCAGCTGTAAAAGGCATTTGCTTGCTCGGAAACAAGAAAACATAAGAATCTTCCTTCATAGCTTCAGGGTCATATCCCAGCTCACAGGATAAAACCAGCAAGCCCCAGAGGCATCTCCAAGAAACAGGCAGCTTTTCTCATCACAACTGCTACAATCCTGGAGACAGCCATCGTCCAAGACTAGATGTAGATTTCAGTCTCCCTCTTGCTTTCTCTTCTCCAGCCTGTTGCCCACACTGCCTTGGTGCAGATCTGAGATCCTTGGCCATGGGAAGGAATAGCAGGGCTCACGCAGTGTGCTGCAGAGATTGGTCCCATGTGGAGTCTCACATTACGGTGCTGGCTCACATCTAGAGCATGAAGCCATTCCTCTAGGCCCTGGCTGTTGTCACGCTTCAACCCGTCCACTTGCCCCTTTGTAGGCCCAGACTTTGGCATACAGTAGTTCTTCCTAGTTCTCTCATTCCCTCTTAATTTCCACCCTCTGTCTAAGACCCAGTGAGTCCTCCAGCCCAAAGGAGGTCAGTCCTCTCCTGTCACAGCCCCAGGTCCACACATTTGGCTTTACCATTTGCCCTTCTCCTGGAAGCTTCCCAAAGCAGACTGCCACCAGCATCTCCTGTGTTCCTTGATTCTCAGCCCTCACTGGCCAGGACTGAGGCCTATTCTTCCTTCTCATCTCCTCTCTGTTTCTTCACTCCAGGCCAGCTCATTCTTCTTTTGCACACTTGCCTCTTCTCTAAATGCTAAATTGATTCCAAATGGTCTCCCATCTTTCTTTGCAAAACAGATTTGCAAAATTCTGTTTTGAAGAAAGATATGGACTCCATTTTCTTATCCACCTCTGAACCTCCCCTCCCCTACCCCGCCAGGCCAAGCTCAGAGCAAACAGCAATTTGCCTTAGTGACTTAGTTTCCCAGACCTTTTGCCAGGGGTATCCCTCACAACAACAGAGCACCTATGCTAAGCCCCCAGTTTGACGGCCTCTCTCTTTTCAGCTCTTCTATGAAGGTTCATTTTCTTCACAGTATTCATTGCAGTGGAAAGTATTTCTGGATGGCTTGCTTATCTTCTGCTTCTACCACTGAAGTTTAAGTTTTGTGAAGTCGGGGAACGGGTCTGATTCAATCAATACACTCAATAAATACTTGCTGAATGAAATATAGGAGCATGTAAGACTTGTGTATCCTATATAAACAATTTCCAAAATTAACTAGAAACACAGTCTCCTACCATGATAAAAATAAAGCTTATATAATCCACATTACTGGGCTTTGAGGGAAGGAATGGGAAAAGAGTTAAGGCAACAAAGATTCAGTGATCTGGCAATATACATTTTCTTTTTCGAGACAGGGTCTCGCTTTGTCACCCAGGCTGGAGTGCAGTGGCATGATCTTGGCTTACTGCAGCTGCCAACTCCTGGGCTCAAGTGATCTTTCTGCCTCAGCCTCCTGCGTAGCTGTGACCATGGGCATAAGCTATCGCACCTGGGGTCTCACTTTGTTTCCCAGGTTGGTCTTGAATTCCTGGGCTCAAGCAATCCTTCCACTTCAGCCTCCCAAAGTGCTAGGATTATAGGCATGAACTACTGTGCCCAGATCAGTAATACATTTTCTGAAGGAGAAATCTCTCTCTCTCACACACACACACACAAACACACACCCCTTTTTGCTCTGTGATCTTTGTACAATAATGGTACAAAACCAACGTAGCAAGTGACAACTGAAAACTATGGCAAAGATGGGAGTATGAATGGTGGGAAAAAGTTGAGTCAGATCTAAAACATACAGGGGAGAAAGAACCTTTAGTACCTGCTGAGGACCCAGAGTCCTGCAGCACAGTACAGCCCAGGCCCCCTAGTGCCCAAACTCACTTGGTGAAGCTGCCATTAGAGAGCCAGACCCCTCTGTGATCTTACTCCATCAATAGGACTGGTGCTTCTCCTCTTGTGCACTTTGGATGTAACACAATCAATTAACTGGGACCACATTTTGCCTTACAGGCATTCTTATTGTTTGTAACAAGATTGCTGTCAGGAACTAGCAGCAGACAAATGGGAAGACTGCTTCTGCACAGTCTGAGGGGAACACACTGTCTTTGTTTGAATGGTGGGGAATCAGGCCACATTGGTACTGCTGATTTCCTGCTGGCATTTGTGGACTGGGTGCCATTTACTGTGTCACATAGAAAGACAATATCCTTTATCCCATTATTTTACATTCTATTTGGGATTTTCCCAGAGATGTTTTTTTAAAATGTACTCTGATCAATTTATTTTTTTAACTAGAATCCCATTGCACAGTGGGGCTCTCAATTCCACTGACAATTTTTTTTACAGTAAGTATTGGGTAGACCAACTGATAGAATGCCGCCAGCAAGCATCTGGGATCCAGAAAAACACCCAGATCACATATCCACAAAAAACAGTGACTCAAAAACCCAAGTAGAACTTCAAGGCACATGTAGATGACTAGTGAGGTCAGGGCAGGAAATGATCAAAGCCAAAGCAGACAAGAATGGGAAGACACAAGCACGTGGATTCATAGGAAATAGTCCACTTGGAATCGGCAATAAGGATAAAGAAGGCACAGGTACTTGCAAGTCACACACTGGACAGTGGTCAAAGACATGCCCAGCAGGCCAACACTGGAAGAGCTACATACAGTAACTGCAAACAGGCAGGAAATGCATGGAAACAGAGACGTGGATTCTGAGGGAGGAGTCTCCATAAACATGGTGGAGGTTGGTGTTTAAGGGGGTCAAAGCAAGTGAGATTCCCATAACCGAGAGCTTAAATTGGGAGGAGCAGCCAACACTAAGCACAGAAGGCTTCCACACTTCCTGCTTCCTCTGACTGTGTTCTTTACTATAGCACTGTCAATCACTGTACAAAACCTCCTAAAAGCAGGTGACGCAATGATAATGGGACTGTTCCAAAGCAGCACATGACACAGTTGTATTCCAATGACCATGAAGAAAGTGGTAAAGCCAAAAACTGGGAGGAAGGAGAGCTCCTGAGAGGTCAGTATGGCTGATCAGAGAAGGCGGACAGCAGGAAAGGAAGGGAGATACTCCTAAGAACAGTTTGAACACACCGACAAGTGACCAAACCTACATTCCTGTTAGTATCTGACACATGGTAAGGAAACAACAGATTATTCAATACATGGTGTTGAATGCATGAAAAAGCTGAAGTTGGACCTCTGCCTCATACTATTTGCCAAAATAATTTCCAGATAGATAAAATATTTAAATGTGACAAAATGCAGCTACAGAAGTATTAGAAGAAACCAGGGGGAAAAGGCCTTCTTTAGTAGGAACACAAAACCCTGAAAATGGAAAAGATGAACTCATGAAATTGATTCTACATGGTAAAAAACACAATAAAAGTAAAAAGAACAATGAGAAAAATGATTGCTACTCTTATGACAGTTTATAAAGAACTTCTATAATACAATAAGAAAAAAAAACTCAATGACCTTCATATGAGGCATCTGAAATGGTCAAAGATATAGAAGTAAACAACAGAATGATAATTACCAGGGGATTGGGGAAAGGGGGATATGGGGAGTTACTATGAGTAAGTTCCAGAGATCTCCTACACAACATAGTGCCTATAGTTAATAATAACATACTGCATACTTCAACATTGGTTAAGAGGGTAGATCTCATGTTAAGTGTTCTTACTGCACACAAAAAAGGTTATATCCTTTATTCATCCCTTATTATCCATTAGTACTCCTCTACTCCTTAACGAGATGTCATTACTTATATCTGGGTTTATAATCTTACAGAAAGTAGGAAGAACTCTGCTGGGACAACCCTATGAGAAAGACCAGTCACAAAATCTTCTAAGGGCTCTTGACATTAATCTGAAAAACAGGTAGGTCAGTGTCATTTATAGTAAACAATGGATTACAAGTGGAAAAGAGAACAGAATCCATGGTTAAAGTGCATACAGACCCTTTGGGTTTTAGCACAGCATGTCCACAGAGGAGTCCTCTCTGGCGTCCTAAATCTGGGCCTGAGGTTCCTACAACATCTTCCCACTGAGCACTCACAGTGCAGGATAGGCTCACTCTAGGTGGCCTCTCTAGTCCCAGCACACCCTCAGTCCCAGGGCTTGGACTTACTGTTTCCTCATATTAGACAAGCCTCTAGCCACCATTTATGAAAAAGTCCACAAGATGGAGATGTCACTACAGTGATGGGAAGAGGATGGACCCGGCCTTTCCCAAAGCCCCATAGCCACAAGGGCGCTTGAGGCCTGATGGTTGTTTGCTTGTTTGTTTCATTTGAATACTTAAACACACATGTTTCAAATATTCCTGTCATTTTGTTTTCTTTCACAAAGAAAATATTTAGAAATTCCCTGCTCAAAAAGTACACTTTCAAAAAAGTGAAGTGTTTTAAAAGTCTGCTTTTATTAAACAGTTGCATCTTGTATTCCTGAAGACCTTTGCAAATAGTTCTGGCTTTCTTGTTTTGTTCTGTTTCTCTTAAGTTCCAATTTCATGAAAATGCTACTCTATTTCTGAAAGATAATCCTATTAACAAAGCTGTAGAAGGAGATGTATTCATTTTAATATCCTTGTCTTGACTTAATTTTGCATATTGTTACTTAAGCACTTCCTTTCTATGTCAATTAATCATTCCAAGTTTTATCAACATCTAACACATTAATATACTTGGGGGGAAGAAATGGAGAACTCCAAGCTCATGACGATGTCCACTTCCATTTCCAAAGTGAGCCGAGGTGCCTGAAGAGGTGTTTTAGTTGGCTTGATTATCCTAGGACTTCAGTGAAGTAGTACTGTTTCCAAATCAAGGGAATGAAGTTCTAGAACTTCCTAGTATTGTAGAGGGCTGGGGCACAATGTTTATTAGCCGGGGGTATTATGCTCACAGAAGATGTGGGTCCTCATTGCAGAAATGCGACTATTATTTGTAATATAGTTCCTATTTGGTTTTAATAATATATGTATATATAAAACATACCAACCATAAATCTTACAAATGCTACTAAAGTATATATACCCCAGTAAAAATAATCACACATCTTAATAGGTCAAAAAATACTTGTATAGGTGAAATTAGATTATGGGTGACATCCAAATAAATCAGTTTTCAAATATGAAAAAGAAAAAAAATCAAACCATATAAAAGTATCTATTATCATAAGTACAACTGATATAATATGCTTGGGCGATGGTGCATAGGTATGATTTGGAGTTGGAAGATACTCTTATTTCTTTTTTTTCCCCACTTATAAAACATAAGTAAAGTGGGTTTATACAGCCAGGTCCAGTGGTTTCCTGGTCTTAATAAAACTGCACATCTGATATGTCAAATGAGTCATCATATGGTTTTTCAGAGCCACATAAGGTGACAGTCAAAAAGACAAGCAAATGTAAAGGAGGTGACAGACTCTTAGAAGCTACCTTACTTGCCCATGCGATAGAGTAGATAGTAAAGAAAATCAAGTTTCTATAGTAATACCGTACTGTAAGAGGGAAAGGAGCTTAGAAGAAGTCACCCCGCCACTGCTGCTCCCCAGTGACCCCGTCCCAATGCCAGGCTTTCTCAGAAGAATTTAACTCCAGAGCCTTCTTCAAGCCAAGGACTGCTCAGTCCACACCTCCCCAGGGCTTCTGGAACATCTCCCTGGGTGTCATACAGGCTCCTAGACCTCATACTCCCCAGGCTGGAAATCTCCACCCAATTTGCTTTTCTTCCAGTATCATCCCAGTCCATTGTTTCTAACATCCACACACTCATGCAAGCCTGAACTTCTACTCATTTTGCATCTCCTGCTCTTACACTCCAGGTGGCAGTGAACTCTGGCAAACATGGTGCTCCTTGCAAGTTCCACAGCTACTGCCATGTTATGCAGTATCATCCTTCTTGGACTCTGACACAGCTTCTCAGCAGCCCCCGTTCCTGCAGCCTCACCCCAGTGCAGTGGCTTGTTCTATGCTACTAACAAATTAGAACTGGTCACCTCCTGCTTCCAAACTTGAACAGCTCCAGTTGTCTCAGGGTAAAGTCCAGCCTCTTCCCCAGGATGTTCAAGGAACTCTGGGATCCAAAGCTACTGTTCCTGGTTTAACTGCCCACCCTCCTTATCCCCCGGGGCACTTCATCCAGCTCAGGCAGAGGAGGAGACACAAACAGGAGTCCTTCAGGATCCTGGATCTTCTAGCCCAAACCTGGGCCTGAGATTCCAGGGGTAGAAAAGCAGGCAGAAGCTGGGACTTCCCTTTCAGAACCTGAGATAACATCTCCAAAGTCCAGGGCTTTGGTAATCGTGTAGACCATATGGACCCCCATCTGTACAACTTTGTAACTTCACAGACCTACAAAGTGTTCTCAACCTGTGAGCATCTAATTCACCCCAACCTTCCATCAGTGTTTACTGTGGCTCTACTACTGCCAGGCCCCAGGCACTGTAGGGAACACAACAATGAACAGAGCCTGGTTCTAGTCCCTGAGGAGCTGGCAGCCTGGCAGATGCAAGATGTGCAATGTCATATCAGTCAGATTCCAGTATTCTCACTTTGGCCCCAAATCTTATATCCCATATGACAAGGGTCATCTGTATGGTGACCTCTTCAGGACTGCAGATAATTTCGAGTAAACCCAATAGGAGATGCCCTAGGGTAAAGGACAGGACTACAGACAGGTAAGGGTGTCTTCAAGGTAATCAAATGGTTATCTTATTATCAAGGCCTAACTTAGCCCGAGTGTGCCCAGCCCAGGGCCACGCTGGACTGTGGAATCTGAGAACTTGACATTATAGGATCTACATGTCATCTTCAACATTAACAGTGACATGTGACTAGGCAAACCCCACTGACACCCCTTCCTCCTGGGGCTTAAAGTCTTGCCTGCTCTCAACCCAACCAAACCTCCAGTCACCAGCAGCACTCAGAAAAACACACTTCAGAATACACATAGAAGAGGATCTAAATGTGGAACACAGATTGTTTGTTTTAAATTTGCGATTTGAAGCCAGTGATCTCTGTGAATCGCTCACGTCCAGATTCCTGACGAATGAGATGCTGCTGGAAGTTACATGCCATCATCTCCTACACTACCTGCTCCCACCAGATACACATGGTAGGCTTTACACAGCACTCATGAGAGGACTTTTGTTTGCTCATCAAAATCACCCTCTAAATTAAGGGTTGGTGTAATTGGCATTTACCCTCAGGGTTTAAATAACTTCTAAGTGAATGAGCTGGAATTCTAACCAGTCTTCTCTAACTTAGCACTCTTGCCATGTAAGGGTAACTTTCTAACTGTTCTAAAATTACAGGTCTTACCTTTCCCTTGTAAACACATCCTTGAGCAATCATCTGCTTCTGGGAGTCATAATCAGTTAATTTCTGGTGGTCTAATACTCTTGCCAAGTTAAATTCCTTCCATGTACCCGTACAATTCTTTCCTCTTCTGGTAGGTCCTGGATTAATTATATAGCACCTTAATGGGCCCACTACTTTCTGATTTACATAGATTTAATCATTCAACAGTGAAAACTGATGTGTATATAACAAATTGCAGAGCTTACAAAAAATCTAGAATATTTTTTAAGGAATGAATCAAAACATTCATACAAATATTCACACAAATATGTTAGAAGACATTTTTATACTGTCTATAGAAAGTGTGTAGGGAGATGAGACAATAATATTAAAATGTCACCTCTAATAAAATATTTGCTTAGTAAATAATCTGAAAGAAAGAAAATATTCCTGGCTTTGGACGATGTTCTGTAAAGGAAAATACTTCATGTTATATCTTTTATTTATATTTTTCCTTTAACCACATTTAATGAAATTGAGGTTGAGGACTATGAAGCCATCAGCATGCTTGTGGAACTCACCTTTCCAACCTGTCCTCCTGTGAGGGTGACACAGATGACGTGGGGGTGGTGGGCACACTAGATCCAGATGAGGGTCTTGAGGAGTGATAAGAGCTGTTGCCAAAGTTGCTGTATCTAAGAAGTGCAGAGGTTTAAGTTGAGGAAAAAGGACAGAGAAATGAGTCCAAGTCAGTAAATAAGACTTAGCAAACCATTTTAATTTTTGCAAGAGAAACAAGTTTGGAAATGCTACCACTGTTAATGGTAATTCTACCTAAAGAGGTTTGTTCCCTCACTTTTTTGTCCTGATAATTTCTCATAGGAGTTTCCCAAAGTCCAAAACCACTAGGCAGCAAGATTTATGGCAAAAGGTTTAAATAAAACCCTAACATGTCCTTTTTAAATGTACATTAAAATTATTTGCTAACATAAATTAAACATCCAACTCATTTTCATTTGAACCATGAAGACTTTTCTTGCCTCATATGGTGGCACAATTAGTGTTAATTCCATCACAGGTCTGTAAGAAATACCATATGGTTGGCTAAAGAAACACCTCATTTAAAATTTCACTTTAGTATTTCCAAATCAATTTCATTCCTTCAATGTAACCCCATCACATGCTTACTGATTGAGGAGAAACTCTCCCCAGGCTTTCGGGACTGGCCTGCTCCTTAAAGGTTCACGTATTCATGTTTTCATTCAACATTTCCCCTGAACCAAAATTACAGCCATGAAGTTTACATGAGATTTCATTATTTTCTAGACATCTCTGACAAGTTACATTTCAAGATTTGTAAAATTCTAGATTTCTGTTTTTCAGAATAGATGCCCTTTAGCAGACTGTATTTAGCTATCATCACTCAGAGCACTCCCAGAAAACAAATCATCATTTGAAGCCCTAGCATGGGCTTAGACACTCAGGATTACTTACAGATAATGAGACTCAGAGAGCTTTGCCTGTTAAACCTACCCAGCCACACAGCAGGACCCACCCCTTCCACTAAACTGGTTAGGTACACTGTAGTAGAATGTGTAGGATCCTAACAGTCACCATGGTATAAGTACACAAAGACCTTCTTGCACATGGAGAATCCAGTCCAAACTCCCATCAACAGAAGTCGGAATCCCTTCTGAAAAGCAAACTGACTTCAAAATGAGTGTATCCTTTGACAGAGTAAGTCAACTTTGGAGAAGATAACATAAGGAAATAATCTTATAGTTATTTATATACTGAAATGTCATGCAGGAAGATACTTATTGGACCATTATTTATCTCTTTTTCCTTTTTCTTTCAAGGAATTTCCTGCAAATAGTGGAGCATTATTTAGATCATGGTGGAAAACTAGAAACCACTCAACCCCAGGTAAGAATGTGGAAATGGCTAAGAGAGTATGATACAGTATTTGTCAATGGAATATTATGCAACCTTTAAAAATAATTATCAATATTGTAAATGATAACATGAAAAATGATAATAGGGCTAATGAAAACATCAGGATATAATATTACACATAGTTTGATCACATCTGTGCAAAAATATTCTCAAAAGTCAAAAACTAACTATAGAAAAAGACTATAAAAATGGGGCTATTTTTTAAAAAAGAATATAGAAATGAAATTTTAGTTTTCAATAATAAATTTCATTATTATGATGGAAAATAAAATACTGATATTTTATTTTCCATTATGATACCCAAATCTCATCTATCCTGTGCTGCTAGCTCTGGTCAGCTTGGTGGTTGCTGTCCTTATTTTTTTATCTAATGTCACATGCCCAGCATGTTCATAGTGCCAGAGAGGCTCAGAGCACATCACTCTGTCCTGTCTTCCTCTGTTAACACACCATCTTTGTGGGACTTGGCTTCTGGGCACTCGTTTTCTCTTTAAAAACCCAACACTCTACATGTCAAACAGGTTAATTGCTTCTTCAAGTGAGTGTTGGTTTAATTTCTCAAGAGGGCTCCCAAACCACAGGCCACACAGGAAGCACAAAAGCAAAGGATGAAAGGAACTTACAAAGGCAGAAATAGAGAAGCGAGAGAAAGCCAATGAGCAGAGAGGGAAAGAAACTAGGCAGCAAACACTGCGATAAGGGAGGGGAAGGAGGCTGTGCCCCACGATGCCTAGAGCCCTCAGAGACGAGACCTCGATACAGCTCATTCGGCACAGGCTCCACACCTGTGTCAGCAGCTGCCTGGATGCTCAGCTTGTCATCCTACTCCAGCAGCTAAAACAATTCTCTTCCCACCACAAGTGGACATCCTGCAGAATGTTTTAACAGGATCACTTTGCTGAAATTGTGTTTAAATGATGCTATGGAAATAAAACAAGCAGAATGTGATTTTCTCTCCTTTGGTTTTTCTAATGGCTAAGCAATTAATTCAAATGCCTCATAGTCTAATTTTGCATCTCAATTTCAGCCAAACTAACTAGATCATACAATTCACTATTCAGCACTTTTTTTTTTCCTGGAGGGTGAGGGTTCTTTTTAATGACTAACTGGTTGGTCTTTATTATAACACATTCAATTGCAGTCAACAACTGAGTAGTCCATCTGTGACCACACAGACCCATGAAAACCACAGCCAGTGAACATCAGAAAATCAATAGGAACAAACAATATCCATACAGTATCCAAGTTCCTGTTGGACAACTGATTTTAAAAGTTTACAAACTTTGCTCAGTTAAATCAAAGTCAACCTTCATTTACAAGCAAGCAGCTGTTTTTCACAATTTATGTATCTTCAACTGGACAGCTTATATGTTTCTATTGCTCCCACCCCCAGGACTACAGGTAGTAGTGAAGCTTGCAGACCAAATGGGAAGGATCTGGAGCCCAGGAAAGCCCCAGCTAGGGCCGAGACCAACCCCAGAAAGACCAGGATCATGACCATGGGCTAACACACTCTCTGGGAAAGATGAGCTCGCCAAAGTATTTTTCAGCTCCTAACTTGCATATAGATATTATTCTTAGAGGGTTTAAGAGTCATGTTGGATTCATTCCACAAAACCTGTGTGAAAGAGAACAACAATCCTGGAATTGTAGACCTGAAAGAAACCTGCAGAGAACCTGTAGTTTCAAGGTATTCAAATTCAGTTCACTGGGATAATACAATTAGGGTATGGAGAAAAAAAAAAAAGAAGAAGAAGAAGAGAAAAAGGGCCAGGTGTGGTGGCTCATGCCTCTAATCCCAGCACTTTGAGAGGCTGAGGCAGGTGGATCATGAGGTCAGGAGATTGAAGCCATCCTGGCCAGCATGATGAAACCCCGTCTCTACTAAAATACAAAAAAATAGCTGGGTGTGGTGGCGTGTGCCTGTAGTCCCAGCTACTCAGGAGGCTGAGATAGGAGAATAGCTTAAACCCAGAAAGTAGAGATTGCAGTGAGCCAAGATCACACCACTGCACTCCAGCCTGGTGAGAGTAAGACTCCATCTCAAAAAAAAAAAAAAAAAGAAAAGAAAAAAAGAAAAAAGAAACTGAGTTTACAAGTGCTGGAGGTATGCAAAACCATCCTGGAAACAAGAGGAAATTAATTTTCAGATCCTCAAGTTCTGTATCTGCTCTTTTAAAAAACGGATCTCCCCACATTGCTCGTAGGGTCTCCCAGTCCTTTCTTGCCTCTCCTTCCAAAATAATTTTCCATTTTTAGAAAGAAAAGAAACTCCTGAGCATGTAGAATCAGTGTGGGACAATGCCTTGTGCTATAAAACCTCCAGGGTCCCAAGCAAAGGGAAACAACACTCCTGAGGGAATTCGTTAAGAAGTATGCAGGAGGGAAGAGACGGAGCTTTATTTATTGAGGGAAACAGTCGGAGCACTCATGCCTCATCCCTGTCTACTGCCCACCTACCTGAGAATTGGCCCCAGAAACGAGACTGTTGTCGGGGATGCATATAAGCTCGCTTATTTGAACTGAAACATGAAGTCATGCCTCTTCTGACATAAAATAAGTCTCATTTGACTAAGAACTGGCTTTTCCAAGTAGGTATAGGTAGGTGTTTTCCAGAATTAGATCAGTTAAATCTGAAGCATCAAGGCTTTTAAAAATATATAGATATATAATAGACAAATTACATCAACTATATAAACTTATAATTAAAAAAACTATAGACAGGCTACTTAAAACTTGGAGGGAAGCTTCAACAAAAATTGTTAATGATCATAGCTCTAGATTAGTCCTCTTGTGTATTAGATGAAAGGTCTGATGCCCAAAACGACTGGTCATTTTCGTGATGTGAAGGAGCTGCCCTCAAGGTTGGGGTCCTATAAACCTTCATTTAAAACATGGCGTAGCTTCATGTAGAGGAGGGCACCCAGGCTGCGGTCCCACAAACAGGTGCTGGCAAAACCATCTTGCAGACAAGGACTTGCCTTGGTATGGTGTGGCGAGTGCAGTAAGGAGAGAAAGTGACCAACTGCCCAAATGACAGACAGCAGCCGCGTGTATGGGTTAGGAAATGACTCTGGAACAGGCTGCCTGGGGTTGAAACTGCTCTGCAACATAGTAACTGAATGACTCTGGCCAAGGACCTTAGCCTTTCTGTGCCTCAGTTTCCTCACTGTAATAAGGGCTTGTAATAGAACCTACTCCTCAAGGGTAAAGTAATACTTTAAAGTACTAATTTCATGGGGAATACAGGATGTGGCTCAAAAAATGCTCAATAAATGTCAGCTATTATTATAATTAATCTAAGATGAAGTGACCATTAGAATGATCAACTATTGATTTTGGACAACCGACCGTTCAAAATATGCCATCTCTTCTCCCAGTTCCCCACTCTGGCAGAGAGCTCCTAATGCAGGCAAAAGTGAAAGGCATTCATACAGGCAGGTACCTGTTAAACATTCTCTGGGTTATTCTGATTTGCACACCTCCCTCTGCTCCATGCCTGATAAGAATTATTTAAGTGTTCACAGTAAAATAATATAATTATATTAATATCTATGAAGTGGTTCAAACTGTAATTGTATCTCATGTTATGGGAAGATATTAGCATTCCTTGAAAAGAAAAATGCATACATTAGAACATAAAACAGAAAGCTGTAGAAAAGGGAAAGAAAAAAAGACACCCACCTATTAGAAGAGAAAGATCGGAAGTTGTAAGGCTCAGAGGTGGAATATGTGCTCAAAGAGACAGAATCGGAGGAACTGTCAAAGCAATAAAACCCCACTCACAATGTGGCATGGAAAGATAGCAAAGGATTTTGATATATTCTTCAGAGTCAAAAAGACTTCATGTCACATGGCTGGGTGCAAGTTATATAAATTTGGACACATAATATGTAAAACCTTACATTAAAAAACCCATTATTAGTAATCATATTTTAATAAATGATCCCCTTAATTCAGACAGATGACATTTTTCTCTGCATCTGTGTAAACACTGGTCATGATTTAGTCAGTGGTCAGCAACTTAGAGGTATGCCACAACTGCTCTGTGCTTGGGCTGAAATCCACAAAAAGAACATGGCAGAAGCCAAGCCAAGGGGTGCAGTTAACACACTGTGTTCGCCCCAAGTTAGTCTCAGATATGCCTCCATGTGAGCCAATCTACCTGTTTTCCTTCTGGGACTCTGCTTCCTTCTCCTTGGTGGACAGTGGGGAGTCCTCAAAGTCATAGGAGAAGAGGTGGAAGGGGCTGTGGGGCACGTAGGGCAGCTTGTCCATGGTTGGTGACACCTTCAGGGAGCTGGGTGTGGCGGAGGAGGGCCGAGCAGCTGAGGCAGGGGCTGACAGGAGGGCAGACCGGGTGCCCTCAGGCCCACAGGACCCGCTGCGCACGGGGGTCCCGCCAGCAGAGGCGGCCAGGAGCAGCTTTCCCTGCGAGGCGGCATTCGAGACGGCAGGGAGGGCAGAACTCTTGGGAGCAGCATCCTTTCCAGTGGGGGTCTGCCCTGAGGCGAGGCTGACCTTGCTGTTGGGCCAGCAGGGAAAAGGAGGAGGAAGAAAAAAGATTTGGGAGAGAGGGAGCAAAGGTTAGGAAAAAGAGAAAGACCAAAAGCCACTTCTGTACTGTTATCACTCACTTCAGAGTCCAGCTGTGTTTCTTGAAGTGCAGCATAAAAGCCTGTCACCAGAAGCTTTGGTTTGCCCAAGCAATCCTGACATACTGGGCTTCTCAAACTGGGAGGTTAGACTTATAGAGGGCAAGGAGGCAGCTCTCAGGATGGCCTCTGGACGTAAGAGACTTTGGGAAGGAATTTAATGGAGCCCCAAAGACTCTTCTGCACACTGCCCCTCCCACGTTTTTCCTTGCTGCTTATGTTGGCACCTGAATTTCCCCAATTGGAACTTCATCTCCGTCTTGGTCAAACAGCAGATCTGTCCTCCTGCAAAAAAGCCCAACCTTGAGGAAAAGGTATTCCACAAAGCCATATACTTTAGTAACTGCTTCCAGAACCTTTCATGAAAGCAGGATGGCTAAGAGAAAAGGAGAAAAAATGCCAGTGAGGAAGGCAAAGAGCTAAAAAGGAGGGTCCAGGATAATAAAGACAAATTTTACCCATTTCATACTTTCTCCAGGGCCTCCCACTATGCCTGCGACATCCAGACTCCTTCAGACAGGATTGATTCTGCCACAGTTACAGAAGAATCCTGACCTCAGCCCCCTCCACACACACTAACTATGGGAGGTGATAGATGTGTTCATTGATTGTGGTCATCATTACACAATGTACACATATATCAAATCATCACATTGTAAACCTTATATACTTTTTTTTTCTGAGACAGAGTTTTGCTCTTGTTGCCCAAGCTTGAGTGCGATGGTGCAATCTCGGCTCACTGCAACCTTTGCCTGCAGGGTTCAAGTGACCTTCCTGCCTCAGCCTCCCAAGTAGCTGGGATTACAGGCATGTGCTACTACATCTGTCTAATTTTGTATATTTAGTAGGGATGAGGTTTCATCATGTTGGTCAGGCTGGACTTGAACTCCTGACCTCAAGTGATCTGCCTGCCTCAGCCTCCCAATCTGCTAGGATTACAGACATAAGCCACCACACCCGACATTATATACAATTTTTTAATTTGTCAGTTAAATATTATAAAACTAAAAAAAGAGCTTTTCATCTTCAAGGGGCTGGATTTAGACACTTGGATATTTTAACATATGCATTTATAACCTGGGAATCTATGTTAAACTTTGCATTTTTCCAGTCTTCTCCCAGAGAACTTGACTCCCAGCCATGTTCGTATGAACGTGGAATATGAGCTGTCTTCTTTGCCTCAAATTCAGAGCTCTACCTGTACATAAGGGCAGGCACCCCAGTTTCCCTGGGTTGAGGGGAAGATGGTCATGCTGTGGCGAGCTCAGGGCACTGTCCCCAGGGGGAGCACACACTAAGCAGAAGCCAGCAGGAAGTGAGATGGCAGAGACACCAACCCAACAGAAGGAAGGGAAAATCCTTTAAGGTCTCAGAAGTTTATGCCAGAGAACAAATAGCATCCAGATGAAGGTTAATGAATACCTGGGTACTATTAAGATCAAGCTCTGGTATTTAACATGCACATGTTTATTTCCTAACACTGAAAAGCCTGATCGTCTGGGGTAAAGGATGCCCTCTGGCATCACTTTGTGGAGTCAGAGACTCTTCTGGGCATAAGATAAACAATCATCTACCTGTATAAATAACAATCCTAGGTAGAGACAGCATACCATTAAGAGGGATGCCTTTGAAGGCCGCCCTTTCCAGCCAGATTCTTCTATCTGGTCTGAAGGTGCAGAAGCATGTGCATACCTGAGGGTTGAAGGGTTTGTGCGGGTGGGACAGCACACACACCATTAAGCAGATAGGGAGGCACATCCCTGTTTCAGTGATAGTCTACAGAATTTCCTACAGCTCATCTTCAACTGACGGTGGGATGGCGACCAAACATCCTCCCTTTCCAGAGCACCTCTAAGTAATCAATCACTAGCTCTAAGCACGGCAGGGGCTCTGTTTCATGCTGACCTTTTCTGAAATGTGTGGCTAATTCTCTATCATCAGCTCACTCCTTTCCTCTCTCTACATCCTGCTGGCTTCTTCTCAGACATTTCCAAATGGGAGGAAGCAATCATTAGTCTGTCAGTTCAGAGAAGATTCTATGACCCCTGGGCATGGCAGGAGTGTCAAATGAGCTCATCTGAGAGTTTGTGTGCACACTGCTAGCCTGGCAGATGAGGCATCAGTAGCAAAGACTCCACTAAATCTAAAGTTGGCAAGAGAAAGATGTTACTCAGATCCATCCAAGATCTTTTAGATTTTGCTTATTGTAGAAAAAAAAATGTAAAAATGTCCATTTGCAGTGGCAATCAATTAAGTGAGGAAAACCATTCAATTTTAGAATTATTTCTGAATACCAGAAAATAAAACTACCCATGAGCAATTTTTATTGTTTTTACAGACATTATTTGGGGAAAATATCTACAGAATTAAAAAATATCTGCAAGGTGCCCGGGTCTGTCAGCATTGCCTGAGGATAGAAAAAAAGCGCTGTGCAAAGGAGGTGAGTAGAGGACAGCACACTCCTCAAAGGGCTACAGAGTTACGTTAGTTGTCTTGGGTGTGAAAATAAATACTGGGAAATTTTGCCGTGACGCATGGGGTGACAATGTTCCTGTTAGTTTGGATAAAAAAACAAACCTGAGTCATTAATATAGTAGTTATCCACACATTTTAGCTAACATTGTACTGGTAAAATGGGGGAAAAGGGAACATGTGGAATTCTTCTTCCTACAATGCTGAAAGGGCGAGAATCTTCTTAGGGGAGACGAGCCTTTTTAGTCACCATCAGTCTGGCTGAGCTAAAGCACTCAATGAGGGAGGGAGCAGTGGGGAGAAAATCAGTGATTTTTCCATCAAGTATGGTTAGGAAGGCAGGATTTCAATAACAAGTGCAGTTCTCTAATGAAAACATGCTCAGGTATTTCTACAAAACTAGTGGTTCTGTGGCTCTGGGAACAGAGTAAGTAAGGGTTTGCAGGTGGGAGCCAGTAAGGAAGGGAGGCGGCCACTAGAAGGCGGTGAACTATCATTAGGAAGGAGCCTCCCACTTTTAGTGTGAGCTTGGGAGGCTCCAGTCCTAGGTACCTGTCCTCGCCCTGACAGGAGGCATCATCCTCTCTCTCTTCTTCTGAATTGGGCTCCGTGACTGGCTGCTCCTCTTCCTCTTCCTCCTCCTCCCTGAGACAAGGCCAGGAAAAGAGAAATGCACACAGACGATGGAAAAGTGAGATGAGCATTACAGACAAACAGAAAGATGATGCAAAATAATAAATAAAAAATCCCAGCTGGCTGAAATGAAGAAAAAGCATACTCAGTCTGTTAAGAGACAAGAGACAGTTCTGAGATGGGGGACTTGAAACGTAGGGTGGAGATGTCAGAAATCAGAAGAGGCCAAATTTCTTTGTCAAGCTGGCTAGATGCCACTACCCTGCACCCCCCACATGCAATTCAGAGAAGCTTCTGGCTTTGGGCAGATCTCCTCTGTGGTTTTTCTCTTCCACACAGAATCATCCAGTAAATGTTTTTGGTGATGACCAGCTGCTGCAGTCCTCACATCTTCACTGCATCCCTGCTGATTAGAAACCATAGAGGGGCACGCCAATTTGGCATAGACTAACCTCCATGGTA
This sequence comes from Cheracebus regulus, assembly GCA_963574635.1. NCBI lineage: Eukaryota > Metazoa > Chordata > Mammalia > Primates > Pitheciidae > Cheracebus > Cheracebus regulus. The sequence continues at coordinate 34,094 of CAUYQU010018734.1, forward strand.
GAGGTATGGTTTTGGCATGGCCACCCCTCATTCTCAAAAAATGGCCACCTCTGACTCTCAGTGAGAGTGTTTCAGGGGTGCAGTTCCACTCCCACTTCAAGTGTGGCGCATAGTCCAAGTGGGGCCATTTCATGTCACACCTACAGTTTCTTCTGGTACGATCAGGGATGACTCATTATAAGGACACCCTGACTCCAAGAAAAACATAGTTGAAACTGGGAGAAAGAGATAGGAAAGTAGTCCCCATGACCATTTTAACGCCTGTATCCAGCAATTCCGGAGCTCCACCCTAGCCTTTCACTAATGGAAGACAATAAATCCTCTTTGCTGCTTAGGGTAGTTTCAGTTGGGTTTTGTCCTTGCAGCTGTAAGTGCAGACTAAAACCTTTAATAACTGGGACATTCTCTTTCTGTGGCCTCTAAATCCTGTGAACACCTGACTTATGTCACAATCCACATGGAACACCTGTTCAATGCCCTGCTGGGCTTCTCAGTCCCTTGCCTTGCTGAACTCCAGTGACCACCTTCAGCCCCTCCCACTCCAGATCTCACCATCATACAGAACTAGTCCACCTTGGAAATCTTATCTCCAATCTTCCCACCCCTGACCACAAACCCCCATTCACCCAAATCTCTCACTCCGTTCCTCCCACCCAAATTCTTCAACTTCCTAACGCATGTGCATCTTCTACTTTCTCAACGTCCTCAGCACCTTCTTGCTTTCAGTCCTTATGGATCCACCATGTCTCACTCCAGGCATCATCTACCAGGATCTTTAATTCTGTCATCTCACTGTCCTTCAGCTATGTTCTTTTCCTTTTCACCAACATATAAAATATATACAGAAAAGTACACAAATGACTGAATTTTCACAAAATAAATACATGTATCTAACTAGCACCCCCTCAAAAGTCTTTGCCAATTGCTTCCCTCTCCCATTCCACATCAAATAGTATAAGTTAGCTTTGCCTGGTTTTATTCTCCATCTAAAAGGAATCATAATCTATCTAACCTTTGTTCAACATTACACCTGTGGGATTCATCTACATAGTTATGTATACTTGAAGATCATTCATTCTTATTGTGTACTGCAGTAGTTTATCCATTCTACTTCTGATGACACTTGAGTACCCTTCAGTGTGGGGCTATTTTGAATAGTGCTGCCATAAACATTGTAGTACACATCTTCTGGTGAATATATGCATATATTACTGTGTACTATATATCTCAGGATGTAATTTTTGGGTCACAAGATATGATTGAGTTCATCTTTATTAAAAATTGCCATTTAAAAAAATGATGGGATGAATTACCATCCCCATAAGCAGTAGATGAGCATTCTGATTGTTTTACATTCCCGCCAAGCTCTGATAATTTTGTCTATTTCAGTTTAGCCATCAATCTGTGGGTAGTGACGTCTCACTGTGCTTTCAGTTTGCTTTCTCTAGTGACTAATGAAGTTGGGCACATTGTCACACTTTTAATGTCCATTTGAATATGCTCTTCTTTGAAGTGTCAAAGTAATTTTTTCCCATTTAAAAAAAATAGTCATTTTTTTATTTGAAGAACTGTTTTTAATAACATTTGTCCTTTGTCATTTATATTTGTTGTAAACATCTTTTTCTTTTCTGTGTAATGTCTTTGCATTCACTTAATGTCATCTTTTAATACACAGAAGTTCTTAATAAGGTGCTGTTTATCTTTGTTTGCTGGGTAGTGCCTTTGTGTGCTGGTTTAACTTTTTTGTTTACACCAGGTCTTACAGATAGTCTCTATGTGTCCTTCTAAAAGCTTTATTTCACTAACTTTCCCATTTACATTTGTAGTCCATCTCTAATAGATTTTTGTGTATTATGTAAGATAGAGGTCAGATACATTTTTTTCCCTCCATCAATATGCAGTGGGCCCAGAACCATTTAGTAAAAGGCCCTTCTCACCACTTCAGTATCTTGTTCATAAATCAGGTAAATATATATTAAAATATATATTTGCAGATGTCTGGACTTTTTCTCACAAATCAACTTGTCTTTTGCTCTACTATTGATTGGGATTTTGTTGAATTTATACACAAATTTGAAGGACTGACATCTTTGCTGAGTTTTTAAATCCATGGTTGTGATATAGCCTTTATTTAGATCTAATATTACTGCAATCTTAATTTCTCTTAATAGTGTTTTATATTTTTACAGAGGTCTTAGATATCTTTATTTTTAGGTATAAATCTGGATGCTATTGCATATGTTATCAAACTCTAAATTTCATTTTCTATTTGTTGATGGAATATAGAAATAAAATTAAATTCTGTAAATTTAGTCTGTATCCAGCAATTTTTCTAAATTTATTAATTATACCATTTATAAACATTCTTTTAGATTTCCTCTGTAGACAATCATTTTATCACTAAATAAAGATGGTTTTATTTACTTCTTTTCAATTCATCTGCCTTTCCTTTTCCTTCCCCTATTCCACTTGCTAGCACCTCCAACACAATGATGAAATGAAGATAGTGATGCTTCCTTTTCTTGTTCCAAATCTCAGGGAAAAGTATAAGGTTTGTCATAGATTTTTTTGGTAGATAGTCTTCATTTAAAAAGTTTCCTTCTAATCCTAGTTCGTTAAAAAATTTTATTATAAACAAGTATTAAAGCTCTGTCAAATGTCTATTTTATTGCATTTTTTAAGATAATCATATGATTTTTCCTTTTTTCTGTTAGAGTTAAAAAGACTGCTTTTTTTAAAAAAAAAGTTAAACCAACCTTACATATCATGAATAAACTTAATGAAGATAATACATTTTGTTGTATTATCTTTTTATATACAGCTGGAATACATTTCTTAATATTTCATTAAGTTGCTTTACATATCTATTTTGGAAAGAGATTGAGCTATAATTCCCCTGTCTTATAATGTGCTTATCAGATTTTGAAATCAAGGTTATGCACACCCTGTAAAGAGTTAGGTAGGTAGAGGGATTAAGAGCTGTGTAACTAAGGAGGAAGAGACGGACCTGGACTTGAGGTGCCTCTAACAGAAACAAGGAGAGCAGCAAGACAGCATCATTCCTGTCATGGCAGAAGCCACAAACAAGGACATCTAAGCCATCCTTCTTATTTATTTATTTATTTATTTATTGACAGAGCCTGGCTCTACCACCCAAGCTAGAGTGCAGCGGCACAACCTCAGCATCTCAGCTCACTGCAGCCTCCGCCTCCTGGGTTCAAGCGATTCTCGTGCCTCAGCTTTCCCAGTAGCTGGGACTACAGGCGGGTACCACCACGCCTAGATAATTTTTGTATTTTTAGTAGAGATGGGTTTTTACCATGTTTGCCAGGCTGGTCTTGAACTCCTAACCTCAAATGATCCACCCACCTCAGCCTCCCAAAGTGCTGGGATTATAGGTGTGAGCCACCATGCCTGGCCTCAGCCATCCTTCTGAGCTTGGCACAGCACGTCCTCACACACCACCCCCCACCAGCTTCAGTCCTTTTTTCCTCCATCTGCTCCCACAGCCGCCAAACGATACCCACTACCTCCATCGTGAAGACACCTTCCCTCGGCTTGATCAGGAGTTTGAAGATGTTATTACTCTGGTCCACACAAAACGCCCTCCACCTTGCCAATCCTTAGGCCTCTCATTTTTAAAACAAAACACTGAGCCCCTCCCTCCAAAATTCCTTGATTCCATTTACCCTCCCAGGTAGAGTTGGAGAGGTTCTGGAGCCAGACTGCCTGGGTCTGCTCTCCAGCTCTACCACTTTTGAGCCCTGTGACCTTGGACTCCACATCCTTACATGGGGGAGTAACAGTACCTATCTCCTAGCAGGAACACATTAATATGTAAAAGCACTTTGTCTTTTTGATCCATCTCTTTTCCACATGGCTGTCTCACAGGTACTTAAAGACAGCTATCTGAAGCTACATTCCAAGTTGTCTTCTCTTTGGGCTCAACATCCTCAGATCCCACAATAAATCTTCACATGATGTGTGTGTTGTAGCTTTGCTATCACAAGTGGCAGGGCAGAACCAATGGCAGACAGCACAATGACCCACTTGGAGGGTCTACGTCCAGGATGACCCACGGCCAGAGCACTGGCCTTGCCTACAATGCAAAGGAGTGGAGAAGGAAATGCCCTCTCCTAGGGCACAGGAGTTTCTAGGCTTGATTTTATTTAGTTCCAACCTTTGATAACATCAGTCAAATGAAATGATTTTTTAGGCTAATAATATTTAAGACTGAATAATTAATTCTGACAACTTTGCTTTTTCTCAAGCTAGATTTTCTTGTAAAGTGGAACCTAATTGTGTTTATATTTATGCTAAGGAATTCTGGGTGTTTGGTCTTTGGCTTTCCAATACCTCCACAGGTCTTTTGCCTGTAATTGACAAGGAGTTACTCTAGGACACAGGCCTGTTTCAAATCCATTAGGTATTTTCCTTTTCACCACAGAGTCCCAGATTTGAAGTCACCCTTTTCATGTTGGAAAAGGAATTCAGAGGCCTGCAGCCTGACCAGTTTTCCAGGCCGCAGTTTCCGTCAAAGCCAATTTAATATCTCGGATTTGAGTCTCAGGCTAATGTCATATTTCTCAGGCTTCGAAACACCAAAAGGAAAATAAATGTTGCTGAGCTGTTTCAGAAACACAATACAAGCATTCAAAATAATGTAAAAGTATGTTCTAAGACCAAAGCAATCAGAATGAGAAAAGATTGGGCAATAAACTGGGAGAAGACATTTGCAATATATCTAATAGACAAACTCAAATCAAGGATATATGAAAATATATTTTTAACTCCAAAAACACAACTGTAAAATGAACAAAATACATAAACACAGCCGACAAACTTGTATGAAGAGATATTTTATCCTCACTATCCATCAGGGTGCCATAAATTAAGGCCACAATGAGATACCATTTCTATCTACTTAGTAAAATTAGAAGTCTAATGATACCACATGCTGAAAAGAATGCAAGTCAACTAACTCATATATATCGCTGATATGAAGATATCGAGGTATAACCACTTGCAAAATATTTTTCAGTGTCTTTACAAGATAATTAACACTATCTTGTAAAATTAAACACTGATCTCATGACCTAAAGGTGGCACTGCTATACCCTAGGACAGTGATTCTGAACCAGGGTTATTCTGCCTCTATCCCCAGGGGCATCTGTCAATATCTGGAGACATTTTTAGTTGTCACAATTGGGGTGGAGGGCAGGGAGTACTATATACTGGGCTGACACAAGGATGCTGTAAAACATCCCACAGTGCACAGAATACCTCCACAACAAGGAAGTATTCAGTTCAAAACATCAACAGTGCTGAGGTTAAGAAACCCTCCCTAGGGATACTGAAGCACCAGTGTACTAGGGTGAGAGCCCAAGGATGTTCTCAGCAGGACTATCTGTAACTGTCAAAAGCTGGAAATGACCCAAATGCCCACCAACAAGAAAAAAAAATGTAAAGATTGTGGTAAGTTTCAGGCAGTGAAAATGAATGAACCACAGCTTCACATTACAATATGGAGGACCACCAGAAACATAACGCTGAGTGACCGAAACAAGTCCAAGAAGGAACATACATTTTACAACAAAGCCCAGAAAATCAGAATTGTATAATGTAATGTGACATATGTGTGTAATGACACTTCAAAAACCACATTCATTCAAGTACAGAGAAAAAAATAAAAGTAAAAAATACTAAAAAGAAAACCCCACAGTGAAACCCCATAAAACAATGATAAACACATGTTTAAGTGTTGGTTACCCAGGTTTAGGAATGGGAGAGTGAGCAGCGCACAGACAGAGGTAAATTAGAAAGTAACATCTTGCTTTTTCAGTTAGGTCATAGTCCCCTTGATCTTCCATTATATTAATAAATATTAATATAAAATATACTAGAGGATAGTGATATATACTAGAGGATAGTGATCCACAGACATTGTGTTATTAACCAAGGACAATGATTAACCCACTTCTGTACAATTAGGATTTTTAAACTATGTCTTGAAACAGTTTTTTGAAACTTTATTATGGGTTCAGGGACACATATGTAGGTGTGTTATACAGGTAAACTCATATTACAAGGGTTTGTTGCACAGATTTCTTCGCCCAGGTACTAAGCCTAGTATCCAATAATTGTTTTTTCTCTTCCTCTCCCTCCTCCTATCCTTTGCCTTCAGGTAGGTCCCAGTATCTGTCGTTCCCCTTTACATGTCCATGTGTTCTCATCGCTTGGCTCCCACTTGTAAGTGAGAAGATGCAGTACTTGGTTTCCTGTTCCTGCATTAGTTTACTTAAAAAGCAGTCTAATTATGGCACGAAGGCTTTATCGCCCTCTATTTAACAAAAAAAATTTTTTTTGGAGACAGAGTTTTGCTCTGTCACCCAGGCTGGAGCGCAGTGGCACCATCTTGGCTCACTGGAACTTCTGCCTCCTGGGTTCAAGCAATTCCCCTGCCTCAGCCTCCCAAGTAGCTGGGATTACAGGCATGCACCACCACACCAGGTAATTTTTGTATTTTAGTAGAAATGGGGTTTCACCATGTGGGCCAGGCTGGTCTTGAACCCCTAACCTCAAGTGATCTACCCGCCTTGGCCTTCCAAGTGTTGGGATTACAGGCGTGAGCCACCGCGCCAGGTTTAACAAATTTTATTGAGCATTTATGTGCAAACATGCTGGGGTGCAGTGGCTAAACAAAGTCCCTACCCTTGGATTACAGACCAGTGAGGGAGGAGACACTAAACAGCTAACTGTAGCAGGAAGTATTCATCCCACGGGGCCCAAGTTACCCAAAATGATTCTGCGGTGCTGTTGAAGCAAAACTTGGCTGTTTAAGGCAAAAGAGGACCTGAGTAAGGGACAAGATGGAATTTCCCACATGACATTCCCTTGCACAACATGTCTACTGACCTAGGATCAAGTCTAATTTGCCTAGCTAATCTCTAACCCTTTATCACCTCTTCAACTTCATCTCCCACTCTCCCTTCATGAACCTCACCACCCAGTCTTTATGCAGTCTACTGATATATCAAGCTTCTACCCAACACCAAGGGCACTTAATTACTGGAGTCCTTGCAAGAGCCATTCTTCCTCACTAGAATTACCTTTCCTGATCTGTTTCTCCAGGAGACCCTGCCCACAGCTCTGGCTCCAAGGGACAGCCAATAAGTACTAGCTGCCTGCTGCAGTTCCATGGCCCTGAGGACCTAGCACAGTGCTCAGCACAGAGGCTCTTGCTATGGATGATCCAAGGGCAAGATTCACAATTACTTGGAGATGACCTCAGAGATCTCCCATGTTGCAGAGAAGAAAGATGGGGTCTAGAGAGGGCAAGACCAAACAAGTTGCCAGTAAAAACTCTGCTCTCTTAATATCCAGGCCAGGCTCCTTTCTACCATGCCAGGCTACCCCATGAAACTAGAGCAGAATCTAAACTGTTTTCATCACTGCACGCTTCCTTCTAAGCATTAGTCTCCTGACCCGTGCTTGTCAATTCTTTTTTCACACAGCACAGACAAAAATAATCCCTTGTATTAGACGAGGCTGCGTATGGCTCCCAGAAGACCAGCCCAGGGCCCAGTCACCCCAGACTCACCTAATTGTCCTGAAAGCCTAGAGGAGCAGTGCCTTTTGACCCATATGTGGCAACTAGTCAAAAACCTGTCTTAAGGTTTAGATAAAATACAGACATTTAAACTGTCCCATTTAATTCTATAAAATGCATAGGACATATCATAAGATAAAAAAAAAATTCATAGAAATATTTTGTTACATTTATGGTAAAGAACGTGGCCCTCTGGGCTCCGTCTGAAGCCTTCTGTGTAACTGAATCCTTAAATTGCAGTGTGATTTTAGCTTCAGTGACTCACACTTTCTGTCAACTTTAAGGCTGTTTCTAGGTCACCGAGGGCCCAAGGTAACATTTGAAAACTTCCAATTAGCAGTCTTAATCAGTTAAGACAAATATCTGACCAACTTGAATCAGTGATTTCACTTAAAAGTAGAGTTTTGTTAGCCATCAAGTTTTTTAAAAAAGTTTCTGCAAAAGATTTTTGCCAGCCAAGAGGCTGAAAAGACATCTAACAGAGCCCAGCTATTGCTCTGATGTTTCCATGGTGAGAACCCAAAGTTAGACAGGAAAGTATTTATTGTCCTTGCAGCATGCAAAGTTTAGGAGGAGTATAAAGTATACCTCATGGATCCCAAATATACCCAGAAGCTGGACTATGGGCTAGGACCTTAATATAAAAGCCATTATTTTGCTCTTATGTTTTAGAATCAAATAAATATTAAAGGGTCCAGCACATTATTTCTGGTGAAACACAGAGTAGTTTAAAATAATGGAATTTAAGTCTGCAGATTATAAACATCAACAGAAAAAAATGCAATTAGTAACTGGGGTTACAGATTTATTCAGGTGTAAAACAAATGGACCTAGTGATAACTACAGACTAGGAGGCTTCTCACTGCTTTCTGTGTATACTTTGATTTTGCGTTAAAAAAAAAAAAACTTTATTCTAAGCCACAGATACTCATTGCTTTAAATGTCCCTCAGAAGTTGACAGAGCAGAAGAGAAACTAGGATGAAGGTAAGCTGCATTTTTCTAAGCTTTGGAAACAGCAGGAACTCTAAGCACAGTCCCCTGCTGAGATTTTAGGAAGGCAGCTTCAGAGGCAAAAAACAGCCTTGCTCAGGGTCTGGCTTGAATCTCTCCGGAGACCTTAGTGTATCCAGGGGCTCTCTTATTTTACCCTTAAAATAAAAGGAGGTACACTAGAATGGAAGCCTCCAGTTCTGACTGTTATAGCTGGAAAAATCCAATTGCGTGGACATAAGACATGTTTGTCACTTCCAGAAGTTGTACAACGACTAATCTCTTCTGTGTTTCTCGCATATGGAAGAGACCACCCTCCTAAACCAGGACAAGCTCAAGGCTGTTGAGGGTGGCCTTGGGAGGTCCAGAAACGGTGGCAACTGACACTCTCTATAATGCATGCCTCAACACTTCATGTCTCTCCATGCCACTGGCAAGCTCCAGCCTAGAGATTCACATCCTTGAGGCATATTATTTTAAAATGTGAATGCTCAGGTCCTCCTTTCAGATATCGCATTCAAGTGTTTTAGGGTAGAAGCTGAACATGGGTTGATTTAGATGTTTGGCAGGATTGAGAACCACTGCCCTAGTCTCACCTATCAATGTTTCTCAATGGCACAGCATCAATAGCCACAACCCATGTCCCTGCTACCACTCTCCCTTGCCTCCAATCCAATCCCCACCAGGCAGGCAGGTAGACAGGCAGCTCTTCAAATGTGCACAACTGAGCCTCACATAGTGACTAATAACCGGACTCTGTGCTGTGGTTTCCCAGGCTCTGCAGGACCTGCTCTGCTCACTGTACAACCTCATCTCCACTCTGTGCCACCTGTCTCTGGCCACAAGCTACAGCCTCACCTCCCGAGATGCCTATTAGAGACACAGCTGTATCAAGCCCTTTTCTCCCTTTGCTACTGCATATGGCATGCCCTTGGCCTGGGGAGCTCTTCTTTTACTCTTCTCATCCTTTGGGATTCAACCTAAATGCCTAAGGAGGTTGTCTGGACCAGCCCGATCACACTATTCTCTTTTCTAAAGAATTTTTTAAAATGAATATTTACTATGGGAATTCATACTCCCTTTGAGAAAGGAAGTATGCTTATACTACTACTGATAACAGTTAAGTCCCCTTTGACCAGCAATAACCACTGTTATACATTTGGAGGATAAATTTCTAGATTTAAAAACAAAACAGAAACGTATTATTCTACGATCTTTTTACACAGAAAATGATTTGACAACTATGTTGGCACTTCTGATTTTGGTATTGTACATTTCTTCTACCTGATGGTGGCATCTGCCACATAAATCGTCTAAAAGTAGTAGATGTTCTACTGACCTAGCTGTTCCCCAGTTGTTCGCTATACTGTACCACAGGGTTGCCACAATGCCTCTCCCTGCCCACGTCCTTATGCACTTCTGGAGGGTTTCCTCAAAGATATATTCTTGTATCCCTGATACCCTCTACCACATGGCCCCGTTGGCTTGCTTCAAAAGTCCTCTTCCAATGCTACTCATATTTACTTGCTATAATATTTGCATGCTGTCTTATGAAACTGTATGTTTTGTAAGGTTTATGTTCACCACTGTATTCTCAGATTCTAGAACATGGGAGGCACAGGGAAATAGGAGTTGGGGCTGGGCACAGTGGCTTATGCCTGTAATCCCAGCACTTTGGGATGCCAAGGCGGACAGATCACTTGAGGTCAAGAGTTCAAGACCAGCCTGGCCAACATGGTGAAATCCCATCTCTACTAAAAATACAAAAATCAGCCAGACTTGCTCACTTGAACCCAGGAGGCGGAGGCTGCAGTGAGCTGAAATGGTGCCACTGAACTCCAGCCTGGGTGACAGAGCAAGACTCTGTCTCAAAACAACAACAACAACAAACCTCAAAACAAACAAAAAAAGTAGGAGTTGGATAAACAAATGAGTATGATTTGTTCCTTTAGTCCCAGAAGACAGCATTCCTGTCTCAACAAAGTCAGTAATTATAAAATCAAAGGACATAAGATGTCACTACTAAGAAGTCTTTTAATATAAGGCTGTTCTGAAATAACACACCTAGTGTTGAGGGCTTCTTTTCTAGAGAACTGGAGGCTTGCTCATTTACTTATAAACATGAACTACCATGGATGTGAAGCCAAGTCCACAAATGCAAACAAAAACAAAGGTAGAGTCCAAGGTACTTCACAGTTGTTTTTTTTTTTCCCTGATTCCATGATCAAAATTACATGCCCCTCCATTTGGAAGACACTCTTGCAAAGCTTGTTATGAATCAAAAAATATTTAGAAAAAAATAGCTTCTGAACTCTGGCAATTCAGTATGTATTTCATACTCAAAGGCCCGCCCACATGCATGTAGCTGTGACATGCCCACCCCCACTATCCGTGCTCCATCCAAGGACAAATACCTGTACCCCACAGGCCCTGACTGGCTACTTCCTCATGAGGGCTCATCTCTAGTCAGCTTTTAATCTCCTGTTTGTAAAACCAGAACCACATGGCTGAAAAAAACCTCTCAGGAATAAAATTATTTCTCTGGGGCCATGTGGATACTGTAATTGAGTACTCCTGAAGTGTGATATAATAGTCTCTTGATTCCTCACTGAGCTATCACGTCTTCAGGAAGTACATTCTCTCAGGATGATTAAAGGGATTTAGGCTGCAGATAACCATCCCAATGTGCCCAGGCTTTCTTGAGCTCTGCAGGGCACTTTCATTTTTTGTTTGCTTTCTGTTTTGTTTTTTGTTTCTTGAGACACTCACTCTGTCACCCAGGCTGGAGTGCAGTGGCATGATCTTGGCTCACTGTGACCTCTGCCTCCCAGGATCAACCAATCCTCCCACCTCAGGCTCCCAAGTATCTGAGACCACAGGTGTGCACCACCAAGCCTGGCTAATTTTTTTTTTTAATTTTTGTAGAGAGATGATGTTTTGCCATGTTGCCCATGCTAGTCTCAAACTCCTAGGCTCAAACAGTCCACCGGCCTTGACCTCCCAAAGTGTTGTGATTACAGGCATGAGCCACTGTGCAAGACCTCTGCAGGGCACTTTCTGAGGGCCAGGAACAGGTTTCCCTGTCTTTTGCCTTCCTCTGCCTCCCAAAGATCTCTCTGGGGAAGGCAGGCTCTCCTTGGGATGGCTATAGTCCCTCACTTATTCTATTCACTTAACAAACTCTGTGCCAGGTGTACTTATGCTAAGCAGTTCACATGGTTCCCTCCTTCAGTACTCACAGGAACCTTGAGGTAGGGACTATGAATACCCCCATTCACAGATGAGGAGCTGAGGCACAGCAAGGCTCAGAAATTTGCCCAGGATCATAGCTAGTAAGCCAGAATTGAACCTAGGAAGTCCAGCTCTAGTGTCCATGCTTCTAACCACTCTATTGTGCTACCTCTGTCTATGATCAATTCTCTGTGGCTGGAAAAAAAAAAATGCCTCTTTGACTGGGTGTGATGGCTCCTGCCTATAATCTCAGCACTTTGGGAGGCCAAAGTGAGCAGATCACCTGAGGTTGGGAGTTTGAGACCAGCCTGACCAACATGGAGAAACCCCATTTCTACTAAAAATACAACAATTAGCCGGGCATGGTAGTGCATGCCTGTAACCTCAGCTACTCAGGAGGCTGAGGCATGTGAATCGTTTGAACCTGGGAGGCAGAGGTTGCAGTAAGCTGAGATCACACCATTGCACTCCATCCTGGGCAACATGAGCAAAAACCTGTCTCCAGAAAAAAAAAAAAAAGCCTCTTCTAAGGACAGGAAGAAAACATTAATCCTTCCATCTTTAGATTCTTTCCTGAACACCGTCAGCTCATCTGATGGTATTCATGTGCACAGGATGTTCACTAGCTCTCATCCCTTGCCCTGTCACTCTCCCTGCCCCTCTCACCAGAGCCCTACAGCTATTAGGAAAATGGATGAAACCATGATATAGGGCGCCATGGGACATATTTGGACCATGATTATAGCCCGTGTTAATTCCGAGTAGTCTCTGAAACATAAATATTACCTCATTTAGAAACAATAAATGTTTTTTCAACATGAATATGATGCCTCTGTCATCACTATCAGCCACCAAGCACAAGCTGGAGTGAGACAAGTGTGACCTTCTCCAGGTCTCTCTCACTGGGCCTTCTTCAATTTCCAAAGCCTATTCCCAGAAGACTGCCTTGCGAAATGATTCACACCAGCATCACCTCTGCCTAGAAGGATTTTTTGGTTGTCAAATTTGGCCCCTTCATGCTCAGGGTTTTATTTCCCTATTTGTTCAACCTTCATCAATGAAGAATTACCATCAGGCTGCCTCCACAGGCTCTTATCAAGCAAAAATAATATCATTCTTCTTTCCATGGTTGGATTTGATCAACCCAGCTCAGTATTCTTTAGATAGCCCCTGCTCTACCTCCAAAGGAATCCTGGGAGTTGCATAGGGCAATAGAGAGAGATCCTTATTCTCTAGCTGGATGACCCACACCCATGCCTGGGTAGACTGCCAGCAAAAACCAAGCCTTATAAGAAAGTGCTGTGAACATTCAGAATACAGATGAGAACGGGCATATTACAGGAGATGTAAGGTTTAGACAGGTCAAAGGGAAGCTCGGCACTAAAAGAAGAAAATTCTCAAAGCAAGTCAAAGATTCAACTAGAAACTTGAACGTTTCTGTCTGAGGTGTGTTCACCTCCATTCCCATAGTCAACAGATTGTTTCTTCCAGAGCCTTCGTAACACATAAGTCCACTCTAGCCTGAGAAATAGTCACACTTTATGATAACCAATGCCAAGGTTCATTGACTTGGAATGTGGGTGATGTTCTCAGTGTCTTCATTTTATGAGATGAAAGTTCTGTACATTCTCTTGCAGCATTTTCCCCCAACCACCTCTCTGCTCATGCAGTTTATTTTTCCTGGGTTAGGGCCCCTAAACCAGAGCTTCAATCATCACCCACAGGTAAGGAGTTCCAGAAGTGCCTATCCAACTGACTATGGGAATTTCCACCAGCCTGATCCATGGATACTTCCCAGAGCTTACTGACTGGCCCAGGTTACTGATTGCTGGGGAATCACTTCAGGCCCCTTTGTCTTTGACACCATGCAATCCAGTCACTGTCCTACAAACCACAGCCTCCTGCATTCCCATCACCTCCCTCTACTTTCCCTTCTCTCTGCCCCTGCTTCAGTCAGGCCCTCTGCTTGCCCTCCTGGACCAACAAAAGCCTGGCACCAAACCCTTTGTGCAGCCTGCTCTCCTCTAGTGAGCTCCCCACACTGAATGTCCAGAATGCTCCTGCAGAAACACCACACACTGATTTTCACTTAATCACGTGAAATTCATCAGTGGCCCCACTTGGCTTTAAGGATAAAATTTTGCCAATTTCTTTAGAACCTAGAAAGATCCCAAGATTCAATTCAGGAAAGTTCAAACCCATGTGAAATTTGCAATCTGGTCACAGCAAATATTTGAGAAACCATTCCTGCCTCAAATATCATGAGCATTGCAAAGTAACTTCTTCCTCATGCTCCAGTGCCTCTGCCTTTAGTCAGTACAGTTTCTCCTATTTCTAGGCTCACTCTTCCAGCCTTCCCAGTCCTCTTCTCTCCAGACCTTTGCTATTCAATGCTCAGCATGCATCTCTTGGACACTGCTGAATCACTGGCTATATTCTAATCATACTTTTGTCAGGAGGTCACCACCCTTGTCAGTGAATCCCATTTATAGCAAGTCACTTACCATCAGATAAATCTTCCCAAGTAGCTACTTGCCACTCATGGTACCAGTGGTTGTTAATCTACTTGTTATGAAATCCCCCAGCATGTTTATGCAGGTGTACAAAATATTTTCTCCAATTCATGTTCATATTCATTTAACAATTACCTTCTTTAACAGAGTAATATCCGTGAATGCTCCAGGGCATGGATTGATGATAATAACAGCACTGGGCAAAGCACATATTTGTGTTATTTTAACTCTCCCACCACTGTATTAAGGAGTACAGGTGGTAGCATCATCCTGAGTTTACACACAACCACGCCCATGCCTCACCTGCCCCACCCCACCTGTTGCCCCTTCACTGCACATGGCCAGCCTTCCTCCAGGAGCCAGGACTGAGCGGGTCACCTGAGTTGCAGATTTTGTAGATGAACATCATATAACACCTCATCTCACAGTATGTCTTTTGCTTGCAAATAGATTGCTCATTGCCGGCTGCTTCCGAGAAAGAGATAGGGCTGCTCTACTATTCTGCTATTCCACTGCAGACCCAGGATGAATTCTCTAATCCTGGCAATGAAGTTTTGTGGATAAAGTATGGGAAACTATGCTGCCTTAAAACTTAGGCATTTAAACACGCCTCTTTCCTGTCAAAACATGGGAAGAGGAGCTCACCCCCCAGCACAATTCCATAATTAGGTTCCCCGATTTGCCCACTGCTTCCTGTGGCTGGTGAAGAGATGCCAAAACTCCTCTTCACTCCTGCCAGAAAACAGAAAACAACACCCCTCCAATTGCCTCCCTCCAGCTCCCACCCCAGAGGCATAGCCCCAAGGCTTGGCTACCCTCATCCTACCACCTGCTGGGCCACTAATTGGTATGCACCAACTATGAACCCTCAAAAAGTGAGGATGGCTTAGGTCTCTGCTCCTCCGCAACCTCCCCATAATTGATAGTTAACTGTGGCTTCCTTTCAGCTATGAGTTTCCCTTCTCTATACCTTCCCTTACTCCATCGCCAAGGTAGTGGTTAGTTACTATGATTAACTGGAAAGCCTTGTTCCAGTGTTACAGCTATTGCTCAGACCATTTTCAGAATTCCCCTCCTTAAAATGTCTTCTTCAGTGCCCATTTACAAGAAAAACAAGCAAATCAGTAAGATTTCAGAATCAAAATCAAACAGTGACTAAAAAATACAGTTCACTAAGTTAACCAAGTTCCAGTAAAACATTTGCCCTGAGTGATTTTTTGCTTTCTCAACAAATCTAATCCATCCTAAAAAGATAAAACATTCTCATTACTGAACACATTCTATAGATTCAGAGGGTAGTTTCAGGTATGTTAGTTTCTGAGTGCAGGCTGTGGACTCTGACTGCCTGGGTCCCAACCCAGCAGAGCCTCTGTAATCTGGAGACAAGCTCCTTAATCTGTGTATCTCAGTTCCTCACCTGTAAAATGGGTATGATACTTCTACCTTCTTCATGGAATTTACAATATATGTAAAATTGCTTAGTCCAATAGCCAGCACAAAGTGAGTCCTCCATAAAAGCTGGTGTTAGAGTAGGTAGTTAGGTAGACATCACTAGGGAAGGAGAGTGTCCCCCGACTCCAGGAATGTCAGGTGACCATCAGGTAATGGTCAGACAGTTGTTAAACTGTCTCTTTAAAATAATAATTTGTCACAGCTGGTGCCAGGGAAAGGTAGTCTCCTGAGACTACCTGAGACTATCTGAGAAAACAGATAAAGCTAGTGATCAGCAGCTTCCCAGATAAGATCTCAGGAGTTGGGTGACTGGGCTCAAGCACGTGCACTAAAAGGCAAAATGGCAGAGTTACCTGGTATATGACCTTCTCTAGGAACACTGGAAGGTAAGGGGAAAACGCCTCAAGTGAGCATGCATACAACTTCAGTAAACACACTGCACATGCAGCCCCTCCCAAGTGCCAGCAGGCCACCGCGCATGTGGACAGCCCACCCCAAGGGCAGAATCAGGGGAGAAGAGACACAAACCCTGGAACTATGTCCATGTATAAAACCCCAAGTCAAAGGCCAAAGAGTGCACCTGAATCTCTTAAGGCACCCACTTAGCCTTCTTCCAAGTGTACTTTACTTTCCTTCCTTCCTGCTCTAAAACTTTTTAATAAACTCTCACTCCTGCTCAAAAACTTGTCTTGGTCTCTCACTTTGTCTTTTGCCCCTCAGACAAATTCTTTCCTTTGAGGAGGCAAGAATCAAATTGATGAAGACCCATATGGATTCACCACTGCTAACACTGGCTCCATCACTACCTCTTCCACTGTAGGAAGAATAGTATAGCATTTTCCCAGGACATTGCAGAGGCTGCAGTTAAAAAGAGGACACACATTGCTGAGCAAGCATGATGCCGAAAAGCCACACAGGACAGGACTCACAAATAGGACACCGTAACAAATATGTTTAGTGCATATGATGAGAGGCCTCATAAATTCAGTTAAAAGATATTTAAGAGACAGAGGAAAAATGGTCAAAATATTATTATCTAAAATGGGTAAAGAATTCTTACATTCTACTTTTGAATCTGAAGGTTTCTATATTAAAAATGAAGACAAGTTGCAGGTCAATTAAAATGAGCAAACCATTCAGGAGACAAATGAACAAAGAATATTTACAGGCAACACTAAGAAAAGGAAATGTTAATAGCTAATGAAGCAATTAAAGCTGTACAGCCTCAGTAGTAATAAAAAATGCAAATTACAATGCTGAGGCACCACATTTCACTTTTCAATACTGCAAAAATCTTGAAAAACTCCTAATATTCAGTGATGGTGTTGAGAAATGGTAAGTCATATGCTGATGAAGAGTAAACCCATACAGCCTTTTTGGAGAGCAATATGTTGGTATCAATACTTAAAATGTAAGTGTGCATTGTCTGGAATTCTACTTCTAAGAATCTACTTAAGAATGCTAATGCTAACACACATACACAACCATGTATGTGCATCAGTGTGTATGTTCATTACAGCAAGTTTGCTACTGGAAAAAACTGGAACCAAGCCACAGCAAAATGAATGACAGCATTCTGGTAATATGGCCTATCTATATAGTGGAACATTAGGCAGTAATTTTTTAATGTACTGATATGAAAAATACAGATGCAGTAATAAATACAGCAGTGTACATTTACTAATTGCTTACTAATTGCCAAGTACTCAGCTAGTATTTATTTCTACAGAATCACAGAAATCAGGGTTATCTAGGAGAATGGTGAGGACATGGACTCTGGAGCTAGACCACCTGAACTCTAGAACCAGCTCCACCATATATTTGCTGTGGGACCTTGGGCAACGTACTTCAATTCTCTGTGCCTCAGCTTCCCCTCCTGTTACACGGCAATAATAACAGTACCTATATTATGACGGAATAGCAGAAATGGAGTCTGTACACTTGAAGTGCTCAGCATAATGCCTGGCCAGTGATTAAGTGCCCAGTAAAGGCTAGCTGTTGTTGTAGCTGTTATTGTTACATTCATCTTTGCAATATACATACAACTCTCCTCATTTTACATCACATAGTTGGCACCACATCTTTAAATCCTATCATTTTTATTTAAAAACATGTAGAGTTGCTATTTATTCAGTGCCCACTATTGAGCCAGTGACCATATACAAATTGACACAGGGCTATTATGGGAACGCCGGGTCGTGAACTTGCTCACCCAATGCTTCAACACCTCCATCCTGACCACAGTGATTCTAAACAGCCCTCTGGTGAGGATTTATGAAGACTAAGTGCTCCTCCCATCCTTAGGAGCTATGGTCTGTTCTCTGTCAGGTGCGGGCTGAGCTTCCAGTGCTGGTCTCTGCACCCTGCCCCACATGTAACCCCCGCCAGCCTTCTCCCTGCAGCTCAAGTGTGCTCTCCACTCCCACACCAGTACTCCTGGCCTGCAGCCCATCTGAGCGTGGTCTCTCCTGCTCCTGGACCAGCTGAGGCCAGGCCACATCTTTTCTCTGCTGCTCTAGGGTGAAGTATGTCTGTAAGTCAGACTGCTGTGCTCCCGACTACAAGCTCAAGGCCTAGGCACAACTCCTGACTCCAACAAAACCCATTTATATATCCTTATCACTTTGCATTTATTAGAATGAAGACTTCTGTATAACATATATTAGGCAATTTTTCTTTAACCATCATTTAACTTACATGGAAAAAAATAGCAATTCTTATATATAACTTTTTTTCCTTCTTGACCATCAGTTGACAGTATTGCCAGCCAAGAGGAGCATTGCCCACTGCTGCTTCTCAATGCTGGTTCCTTGACTCCACTTGGACATTTCTGGTGAGACTGTGCCGGCTTCCTCTACCTCTGAACAGGTACGTGACACCTGGCTGTAGACTATCACACCTCTCTTATATAATCATTATTCTTTCTTGCCAACTTGTTTTAAGCTGTAGTCACATTCTATTATGTCAATTTTTTGGAATAATGGATGTGAATGAATCCAATTAGAATTGGATATGCTGGGCAATTCAGTTACTGAGAGTAACAAGAGATGCAGGCAGGCTTTGGTCCCCTAAAATGATTCAAGCATATTTCCTGAGAATTTGAAGTAAAAAATTTTGCTAAATAGACTTAAACAAAATCAAAAAAGGACTCTACTGTAAACCATCTGGTAGCCCAGAGAAACCAGTAAGCTGTGGAAGACAATTCGTATCTCCTTTAAGAAATATTGTTTGCATGACACTTGTTTTTAAAATACCAATGGATTTTTTTTTAAATAGAAATGTCTTTTATAGATCTGTGTTTTAGCTGATTTATTATATTCTCTGACAAAGGTCAATTGTGACCTACGCATGTGAACATTTAAGGTAGGTGCACAGAGTTCCACATGCTTCTAACGTGGAACTCTACCCCTTCCAACAGTCAAAACACTCTCTACCTCAGCATCGTGTGGATAATAGAACCAATGATCTACCTTCCCCTAAGGCAGAATTTCTCAGATTCAACACTACTGACATTTTAAAACAGATAATTCTTTGTCTGCCGGAAGCTATCCTGTGCTTAGTAGAACAGCATTCCTGGACTCTACCCACTAGATGCCAGTCGCACCACCCCATCCCAGTTACAACAACCACAAATGTGTCTAGATGTCTCGTAAGTGGTAAAATCACCCCTAGTCAAGAACCATTGCCCGGAGGGACCACTGTGACCAGTCCCAGCCTGCCGTAACCTCCCTGCACAGTCCAACCTTCCCTGGACTCATCACACAGTCCCCTCCTCTCCACGTGTCCCTCAATCTAGCTTATCTCCTGCCCTTCTCCAACTCCTCAATTTTCCTCTGTGCCTGGGAACTCATGATAAGCCATCAGCAAAGTCCCCTATAGCCTCAGTCTCTTCACAGAATATTCCTTTGACTTCCTTGCTCTAACCCCAAACCTAAGAATACTGTTCCCCTATCCCTCACACATAACACGGTGGATTTTTCTCTCACACGCCACATATTCTCCTTCGCCAATTAAATGTCATTTTCCCCCACCCTTCCTCAAGAAACCCAGACCCTTGGGACAGGGTTTGGCAAACTACAGCCTGTGGGCTATGTTTGGCCTCCCACCTGTTTTTATATGGCCTGTGAGCTAAGAGTGGTTTTCACATTTTTAATGGTTGAGAAAAAATCAAAACAATAATATTTCATGACATGTAAACTTCAAATCTCAGTGTCCATAAACAAAATGTCACTGGAATGCAGCTATGCTCATGCCAGTACCAGTGGCTGATGGCTGCTGAAGTGCTACAAAGGCAGAATTCAGTTGAGTAGGTGTAACAGAGACTGTCTGGTCCTCCAAGCTTCACATATTAGTTGGCCCCTGACAGAAAAAGTTTGCAGACCCTGCCGCTGAGGCACGTGGCAGAAGTCTGGACCCTCCACTTCCTAACCACTTGTTAACATCTACTATCTGCCAGGTCACTCTTCCATGTATATTAAAATATACACATGACTGAAGGCTGCATGGTACAACTGTTAACGTTAGTGACTGAATGAAGTTCAAAATTACTTTTATAGTTTGGAATGTCGTGTGGAAATCAGCAGGATGAAACTGAAAGTTCATGTGTTAAGTCCCATACAGTGTTTGATATCAGAAAGACTGACACACAGAGCAGGAAGCAGCCCTGTTTTTGTGAACAGAGAAAGAACCTGGATAAACAGAACATTCAAGGGCAGGGGGGGTACCTTGGGAAAGAGAGCACCCACACCTGGAAGTGTACCCCATCTCTTGGGAATGTCACAGGAAGGGCTCCTGCTTTGGGCTAGATACATTTTATGAACTTTCTAGTCCTAAGATTCTTTTCTCCTTCCAATGAAATTTACAAATTTTAAGTGCAAAGATGAAACTCATTATGGCACACATGGTCCCATAAAGATGCTTTTAGTTGACCAATGACCAATAAACTTGTAACTTATTGGGCAAATGCTCGGTGTGGAGTTCTATTTTTTTAAGAAACCAAAGCAAACCAATCTTGAGTTCAGGCTCTTATTAGTCTTTAGTAAAATTAAAGCACATAGCTGGCTTAAGTCTACAGGGAAACTAAGGATTTCTCTTTTGCAAGTCTTTGAATTTTTGTATTTACCTCAATAAAAAAAATACCTACAGGTATGTAAATCAACTTGTCTCTCTAATCATCTCGCTTGAGGAATACGTTTAGGAACGGTTGGCTGCGATATGGTTGGCTGGGAAGGGGTTTGAATACTTTGGACATTGAGAGCCAAGGGCCAAAGACATAGACTTACCCCATGGCTCAGCCCTAGTCCTGTGATTTGGAATAAAGCACTTAGCTCCATCTGTTTTCTCACTTGTACAATTAAGATAATAACACCTGCCCTATCTGAATCTTACAGAGGATGATTGAGAGTTAAATTCAAATGATGCAAAAGGACCATCTGAGTGGAGACTGTCCTATATTTTTTTAGAACAACATGAACCCCCTTCTAAAACATATTTCTACCTTGTTTACAAAAGTTGGCATCACTGAGTTATAAAATCCATCCCCAAATTCTTCACATGTGCTATCTGCAGGCATGTTGTTACAAGCTAGTGTTAAGTACAGCCAGGGCATTGGCAGAGCTGAAGAGCAATGTACATTAGGCATGCTTCTGTGTCTTTCAAGGTCTGCAGGGGACAGAACACAATGAGCTACGTGATTCTAAGGTACTGTTTGGAGGCACAGATGTTGAGCAGGTGACTAAGCTATGTGGGCAGAAATCACTTCCCATTCTGCATCTCACTACCCCTTCCCACTATCTCACTCCTGCCTCATCAAAATCGTGCCATCACTTTGGGGTCACAGGCAAAATCCCTCCAACAGGCTCCATAAATGAAGTCACTTCATGATCATCAATCTAGATGTATACAATGTCATCTATCATTATAAGCTGCAAACTATATTTTTCTCAAATGCTACTAAATTAATGTTGAAGTAATAATCCCAGTAAAATGAAATTCCAAAAAGAATGAATCAAATGGCATTCAGAGCGGCATCTTTGGCTTCCTGTTTTCAATCCTACCGAGCCCAGCACTTCAAGACTGTGAACTGTGCCCAGGACGGTCCACTTCCATACCATCATCCTTGCCAGCCTACCACAAAGCATTGTCATCTGAACTCACAACACAGGGATCCTCGAAAAGTGTAACAGCAAGAAACAAGACAAGGAACAAACACGACGGAGCAGGAGAACGTCCAGCACTACTGCCAAGGTCCACCTAGCTCCTACCCTCAGCATCTTCGGTGGTTTTATAGACAGGCTTTTATTCAGATGGCTGTATACAATTTTCTCAACTCTCTTCATGTTAATTTCTCAAGTCAGCTGGAAGAGAGCTTCAAGGACTTTTTGTTTGAGAATGGCTGAGTTTCTTTAAGGTCCTAGATGACAAGATGCAATGCTTATGGTAAATGCTATTGTTTCTTAATCTGTTTAGAAGTTTAGGTCTTCTTTTCACTAAAACAGAGGTTGTTGTAAACAGACTCTCAGAAATCTAAAAATCTGTAGAGAGAAGGCACCTGAGGTTATGAGGTAGAAGAGGGGTATCAACATGGATCATGGCTGCACATCTCTCTCAGATCAATGCCCTCCTCCTTCTTCTGGGATAACATGCATCTAAAGGTATGGCCTGGGTCCTGCTCAAATGATCCCATGAGAATCAGATTGTTTGGGGCACCTCTTGGTGCTGGTGGGGTATTCCCTTAGAGATGGAGAGGAGGAATATATCTTGATCACTTTTTCTTAAGGTCATCCAACTTATTCTGAGTGATTTTCTTCCTTGTCATGTAGCCTGGTAACCTAAATTTGACTCCCAGGAGGATTTCTATGATGGGGGAGGATGCTCTAGCCAAGTGATATGAGCACTTACTACTTTCAGACTCTCAGCAGCAGGATGGGAATGTGTCAGTTGGCCTCTGTGGACTTGGGTGGGAGGGACAGACCCCTAAGGTCCATCATCCCAGTGACCTCAGAGCATCCATTTGGGAAGATATAACTGGACCCAGGCCGTGGAGCAGACATGGCAAACCTTTTGTTGTATCTCTCTATTATAGAACCACTCTGGTTTGGCAGATTTTGTCAAACTTTATACTTTAAATACACATAATATCTCATAGGATTGCCAATCGTTACATTTTTTTTTTCTATCTGCCTTTCTTATTTTTCCTCCCAACCCAAACATGAAGCTCACAGGGACAGAGATGGTACCTTTCTATTTACATACCTTCATGGCTTTGAATAGTCCTAGCCTCTAACAGACACTCAATAAAAATGTTTCAGACTAAATGATGGAATTAGTATTTACTGAAATATAAAGAGACAACTATTTGAAAACTCATACAGATTATTACTCAGTTTAACTAAAACCAACCTGGAGATAGCCCTGTATTGTCAGGACTATTGCAAGACTCTTCCAACCTCACATTCCTACAGTGGCATACCATTTATTTCTAGGTCAAAGTTTTGCATTTTGAAGTCTTTCCCATTTGATAAAACACAGCTTTTCTGAACAATTATTAACTGAGATGGCAAATCATACTCTTAAAAACACGTAGCTGAAAAAGAGTTGCTGGGATTAGTAAGATCAAGTCTGTGAAAGTCACCAGGGGACACCTTGTACGGGAAATTCCCTGAGATGTTTGGCTGGTGGTTTCATGGTCCAGAAGAGGTAGGGGGCAATGCTGGGGCAGGGTTTGCCAGGGGACAGACTGGCCAGCAGAAAGGGGGGTGTGGCGGGCACCCGTGGGCTGTAGCCTTCCTCTCTCTTTCAGATGGCATCCTTGCACCCCACTCCACTGCCAACTTAATGCTTACTTTTCACGCAGATCTTGCACTTGGCTGGACTTGAAGCTGGGAGCTGACTGGGAGCAGGGACTGGTGGGAGCCGACAGGGTGCTCTTGATGCTCTGTACTGAATGCCTGCGGCTCCTTCTGCGGTCCAGGCCCCGGTGTTCGCCCCCGCCACTGGAACACACACTGGCCCTCCTCCGGTCCCGGCGCCCGCTGGGGGGTGGCTCCGCGGTCTCATCGCCATCCTCGTGCCTGAGTGCCACCTGGAAAAGCAGAGCGCGCCCAGTGCAAGGTCAGGCTTGGCATCCTTTCACAGACCTCGGGTATGACTGCATTTCAGGATTGTCCTAACAGAGATTTTTAACTCTGTCTTCCCAAATGGCAGGCCTCAGCTTCCCTGCCAGGTCTTCACAAACATGTGTCCAGGCCAAACACAGCCTGGGCAATGGAAGATGCCTGCCACTGTGGGTTCTTCCCATCAAACAGACACAAAAGGGGCAGTCAATATGACCAATGAGTCTGAGAAATATTTTTGTAATCGGATGGGATCTAAATAATTCTGCACCCCAGAATTTCAATTTCCTAGGCCTTCATCTCTCCTTGCCTACCCTTGCCTCTTTTCTGCTCCATGAGCCTGAATCCCTCCTGAAGCCTAGTGGTGGCTGGTCCCCAGCGAACTTGCTTTCCCAAAGAGGGTGCTCAAAGTGGCCAGAGCCACAAGATACAGGTGAATAGGAAATGGCCTCACTCATAAATCTTTCTAAGAGGCCTAGTCTAATAGCAGGTGCCGCTCAATTTCACAATCTTGTCTGACAGCTGCTGCACTATCAGGCTACTCTCAGCAGCTTGGTTCAGGGTTTTGGGTGGAGGCTGTGGTTTTACTAGAAGTTTGCACACACAAATCACAAAGACACACAACACAAATAGATGACTCCTAGAATAGATTTTTTTTTTAAGTTTCCTAAGAGTGATACATATTTGTGCAGAAGAATAACTGGCTTGCACTTTGCCACTTTGGCTTACATGGGGAAACCTGAATCAACTGGCCCCATACCCTTTCTTACCCTTTGCCTTTTTCCAAGGGATATTTTTGGTCCTGTGTCTAGGTAGAACCTTCTGCAGAAGACCAGCTTCTCTGTCTCTTAATCTCACTCTGTACTGGATCTTACACCATGGCTTTCTCACCTCACATTAAAACTAACTGTCCTTTTGCGTAACTCTCCTCCACCTCTCTTCTAGCACCCAGCTCTGCTCCTCATCCGTGATCACTCTCTCTAACCAGGGACTCTATCTCTGGCCTTTTAAATTTTTATGCCTATGCCTACCTTCTTTAAAACTGGACAGCAGAAAGAATACAAGTTTTGGTGTTAACTAGACCTTGGTGTGCATGCTGGCTGTGGCACTAATGAGCCAGGTGTGACCTTCCACAAATTACTTGCACCCTTTCTGGCTCATCAAATGAAGTTAATAGAATTGTCCTTGCAGATTTGTCATGAAAATCACTTACATAAAGGTAACTCGTGTAAAGCATCTAAGATAGGGCCTTCTTTGTGGTACTCAATGAATACGACTGTCTTCCCCTATCCATGCTCTCAAGATGCCCATAAATTCCTTAATCACACAGAACTGGTGGGTCGGGCCACCTCACAGCCCAAATGGCCAAGGCTCATTTAAGTCCAGCAGTCTCTCCGACTTGGCAACCATGGAATCACATGGTTCCAAGTCCCCACACATGCAAGTTCTCTAGCCTTATGGGTTTTCTGGTCACATTTCACAACACAGTACTGCCATGTGAGAGAATGGAGAATATAAAGATTTAGATAGCTAACCACTGTATATGGCTTTAACATCACCTATCTGCAGAAAATCTGGCTATTGCAAAATCAGCTGCCCTCATGTCTAAAGTTTAAAACCTGTGTTCTGGTGTGAGCTTGGCTGAGGAAAGGCCTGGCTGGCCACTGTCATTCCAGTTCACAGGGACATATCAGCACCTGAGATACATGGACTGTTTACCAGGGGTGTATCCACCCTTATCTGTCCCACGCTGTTTCCACCAGCTCAAGCTTTCATGAAATCTCTTCCATCTACGTGCCAGATACATCTTATAACAAACTCTTATATGTGAAGACAATTTAACAAACTTTTGACTGTTTTACTCCCCTAGAATTCACCAGTCAAACATAATTTTGGGAGGTTTGAGGAAAGAATTGATAAAAGTTAATCTAAAGCTCTATCTTTACAAAGTCTCATGGGAAATTCTGTTTCCCAGGAATCTCCTTCTGCACTGTAACTGCAAGAACTAAAATGATATTATGCATTTGGTTGAGCACATTTGTCATCTCAACTTTATAAATGACATTCCATGGGGAAAGTCTGAGAACAACCACACACCTAACAAAGGACAGCATTTTTAAGTGTTTCTAGCTAAATATTTTTTTTTCATTTCTATATATAAAAATCCTAGACCATTTGACCTTATTCTGACCTGATGTGTTGATTCTGCTTCTTATTAAGCACACATTTGGAATGATAAGATTAGGGGCTAGAGTTCAGATATTTCTAATTCCTTATCTAACCTCAGAGGTCCAAGGATCAAGTAATGTTCCACTCACAATTCCTTTCAGAGAGGCACATAGTCTGCATGAAGTGAAATTCCCTTTAATTGCCCTTTGTCAAGGAAGATGGAGATAACCAGAAAGTCTGAAGGATAAGAAAAATCTGAAAAAATTATCAAGGCAACATCATAACATGGAATGCAGGTGGGGCTTTCTGAAGTTCAGATAACTGACAAAACATCAAGCTACTTAAAAAAAGAAGAGCGAGTGGGCTACAGAATCTTGGTAGACCCAAGGGCAGCCTCAGGCTTGGCAGTCAGGGACAACATAACAATAAATTAGAAGCTGCTGTTCACTCATAGTTTTGTTTTTATAATAAGAATTCTAGAGTCATCATTGCCCAGTGATGACAGGAAGAGAGACTTCATTTGCACATGCAAGGCTATGGTGGCATTTCCAAATGCTTTAGGTTCTAGTGAGCACCACAGTTTAGAGTCAGGAACACTGGGAGCCAAAAAAAAAAAAAAAAAAAAAAAAACACGTGGAGAGTACAGTTCTTAACCCAAGGCTTATTCAGGACCCGTGGTAAGGGTCAGACCTAATCAAATACAAGTGCAGTGACTGTCCTCCATGGCAACACAAAGTGAGACAGAGCCAGTCCTGAAAGATCTCTACTCTCTCCCAAGTGATGGAGCGATTCACCTGTTGGACCTCTCATCAAATATGTTCTAACTCTTTAAATGTAGAACTTTACAAGTTACTATTTTAAACTAAAAACTTGGGCGAGGAGCAAGTAGGGTCCAGAATCCAGTCTTGATGGCTTACACATCCCCATGTAACCAAGAAAGCAGTTAGGAACAGCTTAAGGTGACATCTGTAACCACTTCTACCAGTTTTTCAGGCCATGGAATGACCTGAATATTCTTCTTAAGAATTTTTCTTTTTATTTATTGTAGCAAAAACATTCAACATGAGATCTATTTTTTTAAATCAGATTCTAAGTGTACCATACAATATTGTTAACTAGAGGGACGGTGTGGTATAGCACATTTCTACAACTATTAATCTTCCATTACTAAAACTTTATGCTTGCTGATTGGCAGCTCTCTTTCACCCCCTCTCCTTAGTCTCTGGCAACGGCCATCCTACTCTCTGCTTCTGTGAGTCGATTTTAGACACCTCATATAAGTGAAAATGTACTGTATCTTTCCTTCCGTGACCGGTCATTTCACTTATCAAAATGTCCTCCAATTCATCCAAGTTGTAGGAAATGTAAAGGTTTTCTTCAGACTGAATAATATTCCACTGCATGTATATAGGATATTTTCTTTATTGATTCACCCATCATGGGACATTTCGGTTGGTTCCACACCTTGGCTATTGTGAATAATGCTGCAACAAACATAGGAGTACCAATCTTTCCAAAATCCTGATTTCAATTCTTTTTGGTGAACACCCAGAAGTGGGATTGCTGGATCATATGGTGGCTCCATTTTTCAATGCTTGAACAGTCTTTTTAACTTGTACTGTGGAAATGCTTAAATATACACAAAATATAGAGAAGAATAGAGACTGTGATGCGTTCATCACCCATGAAAAGTTCAACAATGTGGCTTGCTTTGACCAGTGGAACATCAACAAACATGATGCACACAGAAGCTTGAAAAGTGTTTATGGAGAGAGATCAAAGACGGCTGAATAGGAACATCTCTGGAGTGCAGTTCCCAGTGAGAAGAATGCAGAGGGTGAGTGATCACCACATTTCCAAATGAGTTTTTACTGCCCACAGATGAGGAGATTCCTGGGCTGAAAAGCACCATTAGTTTCCAGCACAGCTGTTTCAGCCAGTGCTGCGGGTCTCCACACAAAAACTCGTACAAATCTGGGCGGCTGTTTCAACAGGTTCCTGGAATGCCTGGGATACATGGCTGCCCATTCAATTGAAAAAAAAAAGGGGGCTGAAACAGGGAGCCATGTGATCTGGCTCAGTAGGTCCCTCCCCTAACAAAGACCAGCAATCTGAAATGCTCTAGATTAAGTTTTGCAGCAAGCGCAGCTGGACCCAGGACAGTACAGCTTGGTGGAGGGAAAGGCATCAGCCATTACCAAGGTGGCCCACCATTACCAACGCAGTCTGCCATTGCCGAAGCAGTCCACCATTACTGAGGCAGACCACCATTACCAAGGCAGCTCTAACAGGAAGTTCACACAGCAGCTGGGCAGAGCCAATGGCAGCTCAGTAATGCCTCTGCTGGCAGACTGTGGCTAGACTACCATTTTGCTGGGCAGGACATCTCTGAAAAAAGGCAGCAGCATGTCAGGAACTTATAAATAAAGCCTCACCTTCCTAGGACAGAGCACAGGGGAGAAAGGTGTTTATGAGTTCTGCTGCAGCAGACTTACATGTACTTGCCCAGAGCTCTGAACAGAGCACCAGAGCTCCCAGCTCAGCACTTGCGCTCCTGTGAGGGACAGACTGTCTCCTCAAGCAGTTCCCTGACCCCTGTATATCCAAAGAGACACCTCGTAAAGGAGAGCTCAGGCTGACATCTGGCAGGTACCCTTCTGGGATGAAGATAACAGAAGAGAGACTAGCAGCAACCCTTACTGTTCTGTAGCCCCTATGGGTGATCCCCAGGCAAGCAGGGTCTAGAATGTACCTCCAACAGGCCTACAGCAGAGGGGCCTGATGGTTAGAAGGAAAACTTAAAAACAGAAAGAAATAACTTCAGCATCAACAAAAAGGACATCCACTCAGAGACCCCATCTGAAAGTCACGAACTTCAAAGACCACAGGTAGATAAATCCACAAAGATGGGAAGAAACCAATGTAAAAAGGATGAAAACACCAAAAACCAGAATGCCTCTCCTCCTCCAAGGGATCACAACTCCACACCAGGAAGGGAACAAAGCTGGATGGAGAATGAGTCTGATGAATTGAGAGAAACAGGCTTCAGAAGGTGGGTAATAACAAACTTCTTTGAGCTAAAAGAACATGTTCTAACCCAATGCAAAGAAACTAGGAATCTTGAAAAAGGGTTTGACAAAATGCTAACAAGAATAAACAGCTTAGAGAAGAATATAAATGACTTAATGGAGCTGAAAAACACAACATGAGAACTTCATAAAGTATACACAAGTTTCAATAGCCGAATCAACCAAGCAGAAGAAAGGATATGAGAGACTGAAGATCAACTTAATGAAATAAAATGAGAAGGCAAGATTAGAGAAAAAAGAGTGAAAAGAAATGAGCAAAGCCTCCAAGAAATACGGGATTATGTGAAAAGGTCTAATCTATGTTTGATAAATGTACCTGAATGTGACGGAGAGAATGAATCCAAGCTGGAAAACACTCTTCAGGTTATTATCCAGGAGAATGTCCCCAACCTAGCAAGGCAGACCAACATTCAAGACCAGGAAATACAGAAAACACCACAAAGATATTCCTCAAGAAGAGCAACCCCAAGGCACATAATCATCAGATTCACCAGCATTGAAATGAAGGAAAAAATTCTAAGGGCAGCCAGAGAGAAAGGTCGGGTTACCCACAAAGGGAAGCCCAACAGATTCACAAAGATCTCTTGGCAGAAACCCTACAAGCCAGAAGAGAGTGCAGGCCAATATTCAACATCCTTAAAGAAACGAACTTTCAATCTAGAATTTCATATCCAGCCAAACTAAGCTTCATAAGCGAAGGAGAAATAAAATCCGTTAAAAACTAGCAATTGATGAGAGATTTTGTCACACCAGGCATGCCTTACAAGAGCTCCCAAAAGAAGCACTAAACATAGAAAGGAACAACCAGTACCAGCCACTGCAAAAATGTACCAAACAATAAAGAACAGCGATGCAATGAAGAAGCCACATCAACTAACGGGCAAAACAACCAGCCAGTAACAAAATGACAGGATCAAATTCACACATAACAATATCAACCTTAAATGTAAATGGGCTAAATGCCCCAATCAAAAGACACAGACTGGCAAATTGGATAAAAAGTCAAAACTCATTGGTGT